>JAFEMH010006770.1:0-113163 GCA_022495995.1 Adenophora triphylla var. japonica | reverse complement strand
TTCTTCCCTTCGAGTCTTCTTTTTCTCGAACAGAAAAATGCCGGTGTTTCACTCCCTACCAAGCTTCTGAGGTATAGGAGACAGGGTCTTATCAAAGAACCAGCCTCCGTCAGTGGCCTTAGTAGCCCTAGCGTCATCCCTCATCTCCTGTAACCTAGCCGGTAGCATAGGAGCCCTCCTCTCCTGTCTCGACGTAAGCCTCATAATCGGTCACGGCGTCTCCGCTCTGTCATGAGGTTGGCCCTCGCCTCGGCCCTCCTCCTCTCGTAAAGCACCCGGTCCTCCGCACCCACAATGGCCTCACGCCGTCTCAAAATAGCCACCCGAGTCTCTCGGATGCCTCTCATACCAATCCAGTACCAAGTGGTCGGGAACACCGGTCTCGGACGCTCGAGAATGACCCGAGGAGGAAAGGCATCATACCTCCATGCTCGGGAAAGAAATGGAAACACCGAGGGATCATCCATAGAAGCAGGAGCCACCACCCTGGTGGCTATATCATTAAAACCCTCGAGGGAACTGCTCCAGGCCAAAGCTGCCTCGTAACTAAAGCCGGAATATAGAAGCTAGACCGAGAAAGCCAGGAAGCATGACCACGGAGACCCATCACGAAGCACTCTTCGAGTCTCCACCGCCAATGAGGCACCGACCATCTCGATATCTTCAGCCCGGCGACCCGCCATCCAACGCTCCCACGAGCCCCGATCATCAAAATCTACATCAACACCTCTCACGGCAAAAGTCCAAGGCACGATCATATCAGAGGTTTCCCGAAGAACCCCCAAACGCTCCATCGACCGCGGGAGTCGAGAGGCAGGCCGCCCGTGCATACACTTCAGTCCGCCGGTGGCCGGCCTATCAAGAGCATGAAGAGTCTCCCCGTAATCAAAGGAACGACATCTCTCGCGGAGGCGACAGTGAACGACAACATCCAGCGAGAGATCGATGACGGATCCCAAAGGAATAGACCATGAACAGGCGCCAAACATACTGAAAGTGCAAAGGCATCCCAATAGGCATCATCTACGAAACCTAGGCCCCTAAATCTGTCGGGAAGACCGAAGAAATATCGAAATGATCGGGACCGCGGATCATACCTTGCGCTTCCTCCGGGAAAGATGAAGGAGGACAGGCACAATCTGTCGACAAAAGAAGCCCCTCCGGCAAAGGGAACCGCTATCTCTTCCACCTCAGGACCTCCAAGCAAGGCCCAAAATTCTTCGACGGTCGGAACAATCTCGTTGGAAGGAAAGGCAAAAGACATGCCTTCTAGTATCCCAAAACGAAGAAGAAGCTCTTAAGAGGTCATGTCCAGGAACCAATTCTTTGAGAGACCACAAGCATCGTATCTTGTACCTTTCTTCAAAGAATGATCTTCTCCCGTGCATAATTTCCCTACACCACTCCTTGAACTTTTCAAAGAACAACATTTGCCTTTCTTTGGACAATTTTGGAGAATTTTTGGCCATTTCCATGTTTTTTCTCTTCTCCCGAAATTCCGGTGAGTTTGAACTGAAAGAAGATGAGGTTTCAATGACATTTATGGTCCAAACCATATCCAACCACCGAAATAAATGAAAACTGTCAGGATCTTGACCCTATCCGCGCGGATACAAGTGTCATTACCAAAAAAAAATGCATGATCCAGTAGGCTACACCAAAAAAGGAATATTCCGTCCCAGGTTGCTCGAAACTTGTGCAAAAACCTCCCAAACCAGTCCATTATACCAAACACCCTTGCAAAAAAAAAAAAAAAAACCAAGGCTCATGCAACACTGCATTCATATTGCATTGCATTCATAAAATAAAATCCTAAATTATTACATTCCAAAAAAAAAAAAAAAAAAAATTAGTGTGCATAAAAAAAAAAAAAAAAACAAGCAAACATAAATGAAATCCTAAATTATTACATCCAAAAAAAAAGAAAAAATGTGCATAAGGCTGTACAAATCTAAATCTCAATCTCAAATCTCAAAAAAAAAAATCAATCGGAGTCTCAGGCGCCAGATGTACTCCCCGGCCCCTCTTGCGACTCGGGCCCGCCTCCTCGGGAGCCACTGAAAATCTCGGGCTCGGAATCGTCCTCGTCTCCCGAGAAAGAGGCTCATCGGGACCAGCCGGCACGCTACGATAGGGCAAGCCGAGATCTGCGAAAAAATCGTATCAGAAGGTGAAGGCGTCGGACTCACTGCACGTACGAAGACGACCCGCCATCTTGCCATACGTGTCCACTGCCCGTGTGGATCCCCGAGAATGACGTGATCCGAAGGCAACAACGCGCGGGGATCAAGGAGAGGAGACAAAGGAGTCTCTGAGGAAGTCTCCCGAGCGAATAGGGAAGCCTCCCGTCGACGCGCCGGCCGTGGTCGCCTCGCTCTAGCTTTGAGGAGCCTTGCAGCGACCATCCTCCCGATGAATCTCTTGGCCCCGATCACTTGCTTCGTCGGCTTCTCGACGACCACCTCCGAAAACCGCACAAAAGCAAAGCGTCAAAAAAAAAAAAAAAAGGGAAGTGATGCTAAAGATGATGAAACAAAAAAAAAAAAGAAAGAAAAGAAGGGGAAAAGGTGAAGCCATACCTTCATACCGGACGAGGCCGGAAGCTCGTGGAAGTCGCTCGGGTGAGGGATCTCGCACCCTCAATCGGACCCCATCCTGGATATAGGAAAAATCCGTCCAGGGGTACCGCGGGATCCCAAGCCCCTCCCTATCCGGAACCCGAGGCATCCTCGGCCTCCTCAAGACGAATGTCGCATATGGCTCAATCGCCACGAAATCCGAGAAGTGGCCGGCTCGGTAATCATCCCAGGTCACGGACCGATCGCTCGGAGTGCATCATATCGACGGGAGGCTCCACCGGTGTCCTGAGGCGAATTCACGCCATGCGGCGCGTCACCCTCTCTCCCGAGATAATATGCGTCGCGAGTCGGACCCCTCAAAATCCTCGGCGAGTCAAACGTAAGACCGATTTCCTCGAGAAAGATAACGAGATCCCGTATCTTTCATCAAAATCATTCCGGCCAGTCAAACGTAAGGCCGAGGTGCCCAGAGAAAGATAACGAGATCCCGTATCTTTCATCAAAATCATCCAACGGCGATCAAAGCGTAAGGCCGAGTGCCACGAGAAAGATAACGAGATCCGTATCTTTCATCAAAATCTTCCCGGCGATCGAACGTAAGACCGATTTCCTCGAGAAAGATAACGAGATCCCGTATCTTTCATCAAAATTACCGGCAGTCAAACGTAAGACCGAGTGCCTCGAGAAAGATAACGGATCCGTATCTTTCATCAAAATCTTCCGGCGATCAAAGCGTAAGACCGAGTGCCCCGAGAAAGATAACTTGAGATCCCGTATCTTTCATCAAAATTACCCGGCGATCAAACGTAAGGCCGAGTGCCCCGAAAAAGATAACGAGATCCGTATCTTTCATCAAAATCTTCCCGGTGATCAAACGTAAGGCCGAGTGCCTGAGAAAGATAACGGATCCCGTATCTTTCATCAAAAATCATCCCCGGCGATCGAAGCGTAAGACCGTCTCCCCGAGAAAGATAACGGATCCGTATCTCTCATCAAAATTACCCCGTGAGTCAGAAGCGTAAGGCCAGAGTGCCCCGAGAAAGACTAACGAGATCCCGTATCTTTCATCAAAATTACCCCGGCGATCAAACGTAAGACCGAGTGCCCGAGAAAGATAACGAGATCCCATATTTTTCATCAAAAATCTTCCCGGTGATCAAACGTAAGACCGAGTGCCACGAGAAAGATAACGAGATCCCGTATCTTTCATCAAAATTACCCCCTGACGATCAAACGTAAGACCGAGAGTGCCCCGAGAAAGATAACGAGATCCCGTATCTTTCATCAAAATCATCCAACTAGTCAAACGTAAGTCCGTCTCCCGAGAAAGATAACGAAATCCCGTATCTTTCATCAAAATCATCCCGGCGGTCAAACGTAAGACCGATTTCCCAGAGACAAATACGTCGATTTCCCAGCCAGGCTAACGAAATCCCAGCAAAGTTAACGGAATCCCAAAAGCCAACGGAATCTCGAGTAGTTCTCGAACTACGAAAGGGCTTCGATTCCCACTAGGGATACGTAGGTAGCCTATCATTAGAGAATCCAGCCCCTCGACCAAAACGGTCACCCTCTCCGCCGGCGGCGGAGCGAAGTCCACCGAAAGGCCATTTCAAATTAAGGTCCGAGGCGCCTAAAACGCCATCATCAAGGTCCGAGGCACCTAAAACGCCATCATCATCAAGGTTCGAGGCACCTAAAACGCCATCTTCAAGGTTCGAGGCACCTAAGACGCTATCACTAGGAAAGCGATAAATCGCAATCATCCCCAGCAGAGACCGAAAATGGTCATTCCTATCCCCAGCAGAGCGGATAGCCATCAGACCGAAGATGGTCATCTCTTATCCCAGGAGTTTCTTTCCGGCCAGAACTGCGAGAACTCGCTCATCGGGTTCGAGGCACCTAAAACGCCATCATCTCGAGGGTCAAAGACCCGAACTACGGCAGCTTGATTCCCACTAGGGATACGTAGGTAGCCTATCATTGGGTTCGACCACCAGATCACTCGATCATCTGCCAAATATGGAGCCTTACTCTTATCGACGACCCCGCTTCCTTCAAAGCGCCGTCGCCAGAGGGCTCTTGTAAGTGCTCCAATTTGAGCTTGTTAGAATTTTCGTTAGAAAATTAACGAAAGTTATAACATTTCTAACAATTCCTAACAATCCTAACTTTCCTAACAAAGTGAGGGTAAAATGGGCATTGTTATTTAAGGTTAAACCTCAAAAAGAATCTCAAACAGTAAAACAAAAGAAAGAAAACCAAATATAGCAATGGTGGAAACAAAAAAGCCCATTTGTTAATTTGAATTTTGAAAAGAAATATTCTTCTTTTCCAAAGTTTGGAGCCGCATTTAATGAACAGTGCACGCCAAGCGGTCCCATCCGCGCGGACATCTTTGCAATTTCCGAGAGGGCTATAAATTGAGCCCTCCGAGTCACAAAAATAAGGAGGAACAACACATTTTGCACCGAACCTGCTGGCGAAATATAGAGAGAAAACGGTGAGAATTCACTTGAATTGTCACCATTTTCTCTCCAATCTTTCCCAACTCATACTCATCCACTCACTCTCATATTAAAGCCCTAAACACTCATACACTCAAGCCAAACACTCAAGAACACAAGGAAGATTGGTAAACCCTCCTCTTCCTAACCCTAAATCTCATCCATGCATGCATCTTCAAACTACAAAATGTAGTTCTTTCATCTTCTTGCTCTAGATCTAAGAAGATCACCATGGAAGACCATCTCCATGGATGATCTTCTACAAAGATCAAAATTATTTTCAAGTTTTCTTACTTTCTTACAAAGAAAACTCATTTTCAAAACCCTAAAAACCATTTTCAAGCATAAAATCTCATTTTCAAAGGATAAAAATCCCCTTCCCAAGCAAATGAAATGCTTAGTCCTAATGTACCCCAAGGATGGTTTGGTATAGTTGATTCACCACTAAAATGTCTAGTGATCACTAACCAAAACCTAGGGAAATGGGGACAAGCATGGATGCAAAACCCCCTTTAAAATCATATTCTCCTTCTTGAGAAGTTGCTGTCCAGTAGCAATTTTTTCAGACCTCAGTCCATGGTCTTAATTTTGGACACAGATGAACTTGGAATTTGGTGTTAACTACAAAATACTTTTTGTAGCCAACATCCAGAGCTTTCCAGACATATTTTTACTTTATTTTTTGGGTGAGTAAAACTCCTCTTTTCAAATTTTCTTTCAGAGGCTAGTTCATCAGCTTCTGGGAATCCAGATCTCATATCTGAGGTTTCCAGAAGGTTTTGACCCCTCAAATCTTCTCCAAAATGGAAAATTCCTTCGCACAAACTTTATTTAAGGTGTCTAGAACAACTTTCATTCTCTGAGTTTATCCAGATTATGAAGTTTTAAGACCCTTGAATCCATTTCAAAATCAAAGGTCCACTGCCTTTTTCATTCTGGCAGAAATGGCTCTCAACTTCAAAAGGTCTTTTGAGTACCAAATCTCAATCCAAAAATCTTCCAAAAAATCATGGGATCAGTTTAAAGTCTTAAAAAGATATCCCAATTTTTACTTTTCTGAGTTTCAACTTATTTTGGCCAAAACAC
Organism: Adenophora triphylla var. japonica; assembly: GCA_022495995.1. Taxonomy (NCBI): domain Eukaryota; kingdom Viridiplantae; phylum Streptophyta; class Magnoliopsida; order Asterales; family Campanulaceae; genus Adenophora; species Adenophora triphylla. Next base: position 106,991 of record JAFEMH010006770.1, on the reverse strand, counting down.
ACACACACACACACACAAATGATTTTCAGCTTGGAAGACTCGTTTTACGAGGCGCGTCGGGTGCACACTAACGTCCTTCCCGACGCGTAACATGACCTCCGAACCTAAATCTCTGATCTCGGGCTTTTTTCAAAGTTTTGGCCCTCAAAATTAAAATGGCGTGGCGACTCCGTTTTCGTTGGTTTTCTTTTAAACAAAAAAATGGGAAAATTTTCGGATACACATTCATCACACCTGCCACGAACAATGTCGCCGAGTATGAAGCATGCATTGCTGGTTTGGAGGCTGCCTTAGAAAGAAATGTCAAGGAGCTCGAAGTTTACGGAGACTCAGCCCTGATCATCAACCAAGTCTCCAACAAGTGGAAGACTGTGGACCCTAATCTGCAACGGTATCATGCCCATATGGAGGAGTTGACTGGACAGTTCAGAGAAGTGACTTTCCACTACTTGCCGAGGGAAAAGAACAGATTCGCAGATGCCCTAGCTACTCTAGCCTCATTGGTAGAGATCCCCGAGGGAAAAGCCATAAAGCCCTTCGTAGTAGGTAGAAGAGAAGCCCCAGCCTTCGTTGTGAAGTGGACTGGGACCCGAGCCCATAAAGGAACCTTGGTACAATCATATTTACCAATTCCTCAAAGATGGAGAGTCAGCTTTCAGAGACGAAGAAGGTAGACCAAAAGAAGGTGTCAGAGCCAAAAGCTTGCGAGCCCTGAAAAGGTTGGCCTCCCATTATGTCATTCTAGGAGGCAACCTGTACAAGAAACGCTATCAAGGACCACTCCTCTTATGTGTCACTCAAGAAAGAGCCAGAGAGTTGATGACCGAAGTCCACAATGGTCCTTGCGGTCCTCACATGAATGCGAGCCACGATGCAAGTGATCCTCGGGAATGGTTACTACTTTGGATCTCCATGGAGAGAGGCATTGCGTTCAGCACACGTCCGAACCTGCGACAAGTGCCGCCGGTTTGCCAACCTCAACCATCTCCCACCTCATGACCCGTACTGCATGACGACTCCTTGGCCGTTTGCAACTTGGGGCATTGACGTGATAGGGAAATAGCCCCGTCAGGAAGCAATGGGCACGAGTTCGTGTTGGTAGCCATCGACTACTTCACCAAGTGGGTAGAGGCCAAGTCCTACAAGGTCCTCTACTTAAAAGTGGCCCAGCTTCATCAAAGAAAACATAATGTGCAGATATGGGGTGCCCAACGAGATCATTTTCGAGTAATGGGTCGCACTTTGAAGGAGACTGCGATATGCCGTATGGGAATTCCGAGTTACTCACCACAAGTCGTCCCCAGGAAATGCAGACCTCGAGACCTTAATGGAGCTGTGGAAGCCGCTAATAAGACACTCGAGCGGATCATCCGGAAGATGGCCACCCGTGGTCGTGATTGGCCCGAAAAGCCGCACCTAGCACTGGGGGCTACGTAACGTCTGTCGAACGGCCCACAGGAGAAACTCCTTTTGCCCTAACTTACGGGATGGAAGCAGTGTTACCGGTGGAGTTGGAAATCCCGTCATTAAGGGTCCTCTGGAAAACAGTGTCAATGAAGTAGAATGGTTGCGCGGCCGGCATGATGAGTTAGCCCTGCTGACGAGAGAAGGCTAAAAGCCATGGAACACACCCGAGCCTACTGCAGGCGAATGGCCGTAGCGTTTGATAAAAAGGTCAAGGCCGAGACATCAAAGAGGGTGACTTAGTGCCGAAAGTAAAGCCCCTACCGCAGACAACCCCACGGGAAAATGGGAACCCGTTTGGATCGGCCCTTATGTAGTGCGAAGATACTGTCGGGAGGAGCAATGAAGCTTGCGAGACTTGGATGGCAATCCCTTTGTCCACCCAGGTCAACGGTGATAAACTCCGAAGATACTATGTCTAATAAAAAAAAAAAGAAAAAAAAAAAAAAAAAAAAGGTGCAAAAAGAGTAATACCCACTAGGCCGAAACCCCAAAAGGGCGGTCTAGGCAAAAGACAGGTTGCACATATAAAAAAAAAAAAAAAAGAAAAAAAAATCTTAGTGCAAAAGAGTAATGCCCACTAGGCCGAAAACCCCAAAAAGGGCGGTCTAGGCAAAAAGCAGTGGCCGCACACGAAAAAAATTAGTTCACCGTAATGAACTACGTAGACCCGAGCCCCTTAGCCTTTCTTGTAAAAGGGGAACGTAGGCGACCATATATGGTTCGGTCTAAATAAAAAGGACGATTAAATTTCCATGAAATATGTCCTGATCAATAAAAAAAAAAAAGAGACATTTGAATTTCCATGAAATGTGTCTTGACTAATTTCTAAAATAATATTTCTTGTTCATTACAAGTTAAAAACTTCTTGATGTGTTCAAGCACGGTCCACCTCTTGACTCTGCTAACTCGCTACAAAGATCTAAAATACAATAAAATGCCTAAATAAATTAATGTGTTTGCAAAATGGCAATAAGTGGAATCCTAAGAAAAGATGCGTCGATCGTCATTCGCTGAGTCTTCTTTGGTCTTCTTCCCTTTTACTCGGCCTCGTCGAGTCTTCTTCCTTTTCTTCTCAATGATGTCGGTATCCCTCATTCCGACCTCTGGTATCCTCACTGGAACCTCCACCAACCCCGTGTCAATAAGCGCTCTCTCTATCCGAGCACGAGTCCGTACCTCCTCCCTCCGAGCCTCGGGCCAAAGGAGCGACCTCGGACAACCTCTTGTACCGAGCCTCCATGTCCCCGACCAAGTCACCTCGACCGGTTATGGCAACTCGCCTTAGCCTCGCCTCCCTCGTAGTCCTACTCGAGTCGTGGTCAGCCCCCAATAAAGCTCGACGTCTCTCCTCCAAGATAACCTCGAGTCGCTCCCATCTCCCTCTCGTACTCGCCCCAAGTAGACAGTGTCAAGATGGTGCTCTTCCTGCTCCTGAAGATAGCCCTGGGTGGGAAAGGAGTATGTGTCCAAGCCCTCGAGAAGAAAGAGAAGCTGGCTGGATCCCTCATGTCCAATGACACCACCTCCATGGTCCGGATGTCCTCCCAGTCACCAATGGCTCCCGTAAAGCCCCAAACCGCCCGGATACCAAGCAGTGGTATATAAAAGGATGACCAGGCGAGAATCACTGGAACCCTCATGACATAGGACTCCTGAAATATCCTCCTGGGTCCGCAACCTCCAATGTGGTATCCACCAACGGATGTCCGAAGTGGATAGCCTAGCCATCATCGCCTCCCGCCTACCCCTGTTCCTGCCGCCTAGGCGCACCTCTCCGAGAAATCACCCAAGGGCACCGAGTCGGCAAAGCCCTGTGCAAAGCCCCGAGCCTCTCCCCGCAGCCCACAAAGTCAACATAGCCGGACTCCCGAACCTCATGAAATGGTCTCCCGAGCCATCCTGTCGATCCCATGAAATGTCTCTCCCAAAACCAATGGGACAATATCCTTCCCACCCGCAGCCTCTCGACCATGTCCAAGAGGCCACTATGACAGATCCCCACGGACTCAAGAAGGAATGTAACAGTAGAATACGTAGAGAATGAAAGCATCCATAGTCACCGTGGTCGCAACCATATCTCGGGAGACCCAAACCTCGCCCGGGATATCGTAAAGGTCAATCCTATCCGGGCTACCATCATCCTCTCAGCCTCTCCCGCAGGAATCTCGCGTAAAAGATGCAAGCTTTACCGTCACCGGCACGTCTCCGATCAGCGGAACAGATATAGCCTCGCCTCGGGACCCCCAATCAAGGCTCAAGTCTTCGTGCGTTGGGACAATTTCGTTGTAAGAGAAGCAAGAAACATGTCTTCGGACGTCCCGTAACTTTGCTGCGGCTCTCGACGGGAGTCCCAATCGGGCGGGAGATCCCTCAAATGCCATAAAGACTTGATCTTGAAGGAAGAATCAAGCAGCCCTTGTGATTTTGGAAGTTATGTCTCGCCCAAGATTGAAGACCGGATAGAAAATGGTCTCGCTTCCCTTTGCAATCCGACGGGCTTCTCCATCGCAAAGTGATCAAAGATGGTGCTTTTAGGTCCAAAATATGCTCGGGAACAATTGGGACAAGTCTAGAGTGAAAATGAAATGAAATGGCCAAGCCTTGCTTTTATTCGTAAAATAACCAAATTTCGACAGAACCGTAAGCCGCACGGCTTCATTTTCCTCAAGGCCATGCCGCACGGCTACATTAGCCCTCTGCAGAAAATTCTGCACGGCAACCAAAGTTGCTGCCCAAGGGAGTTTTCACCCCACTTTTTCAACCAAAACCCGTACAAAAACATATCCGAAGCCATTCAAGCATTTATATACCATTATAAATCATTTTGGCCCGGTTTCAGGCCCCAATTCCAAGCAAAAAAGTCGCCCCAAGGCCCAGATAATATGCAAATTGAAAAAGCATAAATTAGAAAAGTAAATAAAATGTAGATACAATGTTTTCGCCCCATCGGCGCCCAAATAAAGCAAAAAACAAACAAAGTGTGCATAAAAAATTGTAAATTGTTTGTTTTGTTCCAAATATATTCTAGAGACCTCCTAGGCCTCCGATTCTTCTTCCTCCTCATCGCTACTCAACTCATAGATGCTAGCCTCCCTCATCAAGTTCTCCTGGTCGCTCACGTCAGACAAATGGACATTATCGTGCCCGTACTCAGCCAGCTGCTCCAGAATGTCAGCGTTGGGTCCCCGCCCCGAGGCATGGCACTTTGGAAGAGTATTCCGAGGCCGATGAGGTAGGCAATGTGCCCCGACGTGCCGTCTCTTGCGCCCGAGGCTCCTGTGCATCATTGCCGCCTTCGAAGCGCAGCCGGCTTCCTCGAAGAGACCGGCACATGTCCTTCACTTCCTATTCTCGCACGACCACCCTATCGTAAGTGCGAGCCGGAACCCGAGAAAAAGAAGAGAAAATCTCGAGAAAATCTCGGAAAAATCTCGAGAAAATTGCAAAAGCGTAAAATCGAAAGCTAAAAAGGGAATAAGACCCTAAAAGTATACTCACGGTGCTATCGGGCGGCAAGGTGTCTTGGGGCTCCCTAGCATCGGGGACGGTATCCTCATCCTCCTCGGCACTCCATGGACCACGTAGGACAGATGCGCGGGAGGGATCGGCGGGTCGGTAGGCTCATCCTCCCCATATCCCCGAGTGACCGCCGGCTTCACTAGCTTTTGTGGCGTCCTCGGCGCCTGCTCCACAAACACGGCGTAGGGGTGTCCATGTCAAAGTACTCCTCTGCAGCCACGCACGCTCGGTACCTCGCTATCTCATCCTGCCGATCCCTGGGCTATAGCATCCGTCTTTGGAGGATCATGTGGAGTAATGGCGTCCAATGGAGGGACATGGCCATCGCCTCGAGAAACGGTCCCCCAAGTAAATGACATCACATGTCGGCCAGGTGAGCCACCTCCTGCGCCTCGTCACATCAATGGCATCTCCCAAGAAGATCTCCTGATACCGCCCCAAGGGTAGAAGTCCACTCCGTCATGCCCATCCTCGTTGATGGATGGCCTCACCATTTTGTAGTCGAAGGTAATCCGGGTCTTCCCAGTGAATTTATCTCTCGCATCTCCTCCAAATAACCATAGCGGGAAGATGGTGACATCACTCTTGGTTCCAAGGGAAGAACCCGATCACCTCGCAAAACCAGGCTGCATGTTCAAAACATCAAAAGGTCATTCTCTCTCTCATAAAAGTCTCAAGACGGGAAAGAGAAAAGAAAAAGAAAGGAGACTACCTCAAGGGCAAATGAGAAGCGATCCATGGAAGCGGCTTTGTTCCGACTCGTACATGTCCAACGAGAAGTACAACTCGCTAATCCGGCCTCGCCCAAGAGACCGTCCCTATCCCATCAACATCCTCCAAAGAGTCGAGGAGGCAGAGTCATGGCCGGCGTCCCGAGAATTAGCAAAGATAGTGACTGATAGCATCAACCATATGAATGCTCTAGCCGTCAAGGCGATCACATCATTAGCGACAAAGTTACGCATGCAAGTCTCGAATCGCCACCTTGACGTTCCGCGTCTCCATCCCGGCCCGCAGGAATCGGCTCAAACCCGACCAAAGCCTGGAATTCCTCGGGCGTAATGTGGTCTCTCCAAGTCACGGGCCTCCGGTGAACCGTAGGCTCTAATAGCCGTGAAGTCGGGCAGGAGTCACTGTCAGCTCTCCCCAGCTCAGGTGGAAGCTATGGGTGCTATCCCACCAAAACTCAGAAAGGGCCTGGACCAAGCCCTTGCTCTTAGAGGTGATGTGAACACCCCTGCCGATGGCCTCTACAAACGCATCCAGGCCGGTAGCCCTCACCAAATTCTTGGGGTTCACCCCATTCTTCTCAAAATCCGGCATCCTCTGCCAAAGCTTAACCGCTATCTCCGATGGTCCTCTAGACTTGTTCTCCTGTAGACAAGCACAAAAAAAGAAGTGTCAGTCCTTCATCATTTTCAAAAGCATGCATATATTCACAAAAAATGCACCTATTTTCAAAAGAAAAGCATTCACAAAAGTTTTTTTAGCATCATTTGCATCAAAAACCGTCTTTCATCACTTGAAACGCGTCATGTCAAGTCCCATTGCTTTCCTAAGGCACAAAATCACAATTTTCACAATTCTTTGCACATAAGCATTATTTTTTCAAATAAAATGGCATGCATGAATCAGTTTCATCTTCCAAAATCATGTTTTCTCATTGAAAATCAGAATTTTGACCTAGTTCTAGCACAAGGCAAGAACTCCGTCTCATATTTTGAAAATTCTCATTCTTACTTCATTTTGCGAGAAAAAAGTGAGTCATTCTCATAATTTTCATCAAATAAGTTGCACATTGCATATTCTTAGCCTCATAGGTTGTTCATGCATCTCAAAATCATTCAAAAATCCTAGAATTCGGGTCAAGCCCTAAATCATTCAAAATTCAAGCAAAATCATCGGATTTGAGCAAAATGAGAACGCTTACCCCAACCGATCACGGGTTCGTTGATTTATGCTCTCTTCTCCCCGGGTAGAGCTCCGATGGAGGCGTAAGGAAGTCATACTTCCTCTCCGTCCGAACGAGCTCCTTTCTCCTCCTTCTCGCAGCCGCGGAGATGTTCCTTCTTGCTTTCCTCGGTATGGGATTGCCCTCCGGATCCATTCCAATCGATAGAAGCAAAGGGAATTGAAGAAGTTTGAAGAAATTCTCTCCTTTCTCTCTCTCTTCCTCGGCAGTTCTTGGGCGGCAATAATGCCCAATGCCCGTTCAAACCTGTTTTAAATAATCTGGAAAAAACAGGTCTCTAGCCGTACGGCTCCTTTTTCTCCATCTCATGCCGGGCGGCTTCATTCGCTACGGCGAAATTACAATCCTGCCCCTGGACCTTCCACTTGGGCATGCAATTTCCGTTATCTTTTAACCAAGATAACATCTTTTTTCAGAAAATATCCCTTATCTCTTTAGCAATCAAGCTCTATTCCCAATCACCTCCGTTAATTCCGTTATAACGGGATAACGCTAGGTGACAACCTCCGAATTGTCAAAACTCTAAACTGAGCCTACCTCTATCCAGAATAGTGACGTATGCTAAGTTTCTATCAACTTAAGCTACCTCTATCCCGAATAGTGACGTACGCTCAAGTTTCTCTCAACTTAAGCTACCTCTATCCCGAATAGTGACGTATGCTAAGTTTCTATCAACTTAAGCTACCTCTATCCCGAATAGTGACGTACGCTTAAGTTTCTCTCAACTTAAGCTACCTCTATCCAGAATAGTGACGTATGCTAAGTTTCTCTCAACTTAAGCTACCTCTATCCAGAATAGTGACGTATGCTAAGTTTCTATCAACTTAAGCTACCTCTATCCAGGAATAGTGACGTACGCTCAAGTTTCTCTCAACTTAAGCTACCTCTATCCAGGAATAGTGACGTACGCTCAAGTTTCTCTCAACTTAAGCTACCTCTATCCAGAATAGTGACGTACGCTCAAGTTTCTCTCAACTTAAGCTACCTCTATCCAGAATAGTGACGTATGCTAAGTTTCTATCAACTTAAGCTACCTCTATCCAGGAATAGTGACGTACGCTCAAGTTTCTCTCAACTTAAGCTACCTCTATCCAGAATAGTGACGTACGCTCAAGTTTCTCTCAACTTAAGCTACCTCTATCCAGAATAGTGACGTATGCTAAGTTTCTATCAACTTAAGCTACCTCTATCCAGAATAGTGACGTACGCTTAAGTTTCTCTCAACTTAAGCTACCTCTATCCCGAATAGTGACGTATGCTAAGTTTCTATCAACTTAAGCTACCTCTATCCAGAATAGTGACGTACGCTTAAGTTTCTCTCAACTTAAGCTACCTCTATCCAGAATAGTGACGTACGCTTAAGTTTCTCTCAACTTAAGCTACCTCTATCCCGAATAGTGACGTATGCTTAAATCATTCAAACTTTGGCAACCCATATCTCTGATTCGAAAGAGATTGAGACGTATGCTCAAGTTCACCAAACTCTAGCTACCTCTATCCACTCGATAGTGACGTAAGCTCTAGTTTCAATCAGGTGACAGCCTCCATTAATTGTCAAAATCTCAAGAATCCTAGACATCGTTCCTAACTATCTAGTGATGCTTGAACTACGATTAAGGCTTGATTCCTCCGGGATACGTAGGTAGCCTTTTATAAAAGGTCCAGCCATTCGACCACTTTGGTCACCCTGTTTCTTTGTCACCCCTTAGTGATAAAGCAGCCCCTCATAGAAGTTCGATATCCGACCACCTTGGTCACTCCTAGCATATCCCCGCAGGATCAATTGCTTGACCTCCTAGGTCATTTTCTCTTCTTTTTCCCCAGCAAGAGACCAGTTTCTCTTCTTCCTCCCCCAGCGGATCCAAAGTTCCGAACTACGGCCTGGCTTGATTCCTCCGGGATACGTAGGTAGCCTTCCAAAAGGTTCAGCCACTCGACCACCTTGGTCACCCAATCCGTCTCGGCATTCGCCAGATCGGATCCTTTTCTATCGACAACCCCACTCGCCTTGCAAGTGACGTTGCCGAGGGGCTTCTGTAAGTACCCAAATCTGGCTCATGCCTTCCGGTTAAATTTCCCGGCAATTTCGGTAAGTTTCCCGGTAATTCCCCGGACCTTCCTAGTGTTCCGAAAATGTCCTGGAGCAGTCCCAAATTAAAATTAGGGCTGAAGGAAGCCTTCCTAATTAAGAAAACACGTTTCTCTTAATTAGGGAGAAGGTTCTAGAATAATGCCACCTTGCATGGTTCTAGAATGCTGAGTCATTGTGGATAAGCCCGCACGGCTGCATTAGCCCAAGGTCTCTGGCCGCACGACTTCATTAGCCTTATCCAGACTGCCTATAAATAGAGCCCTCCTCTACCCATTTCAACAACAACAATACACACAATCCATAGCAATACACTCAGTCACTCCCAAGACGTGAAGAATATTGGTGAAGGCTCAAGAAGGTGAAGAAGAAGGCCAAGAAGCTCCCTCCCTCCTCCTTGAAGATCCAAGACCAATCTCTCCTCCTAGCTCCGACCAAAGAAGCAAAGGAAGCAATTGGTAACCTCGCACGCCCTAACCTTGCTTTTAATTGATATACTTGCTCATTGCATTCATATATCTTGCTTGGGACTTGGCATTCATAGTTAAAGATCACATCTTTATCACCCCACTTTCCATTTTTGCATACATTAAGACCTCATTTGTCATAAAAATGTAGTCTTTTTTCATAAAGGTGCATCCTTTGCACCTAAAACTCCCATTTTCTAATAAAAATGTCATTTTTATGCATCATTTGCATATAAAAACTCAATCTTTTCAATAAAAATGCATCCTTTGCATTCAAAACCCCTTGTTCAAGCATCATTTGCTTTAAAGATCATGTCTTTACCATAAACTAGCATCATATGCTTTTCAAAATGCAATCTTTATGTATCATTTGCATAATGAATGTCAATTTCTTCAACAAAAATGCATCATTTGCATAAAAATCAAATCTTTATGCATCATTTGCAATAAAGATTATTTCTTTAAACTAAGTGCATCATTTGCAACCCAAAAATGTCATCTTTTCACTAAAGTGTCATTTTTCATCATGCATTTCCCCCTTTCCCCCAACCTTGGAACGGACCGGTGTAAAAAATCCTATCTTTACATCGTTCCTTCCATTAAAGGTTCCATATTTCTTTAGAAAGGGATACCTTGAACCCTATATCTCCGATTATCGCTTAAGAAAGAGTATGAAGCCTCTATACGAGCTCGACCGTCTTAAAGCGTAGGATTGATGGGCTAAGGACCCTCCTTTTCTAAAGAACCTCATCTTTGACCAAAAGAGAGTCATTCTCTCGATCACGCAAGTCCCGAGGGTCCCGAGGTTTAAAATGCGATGATCACAAGTCATAAGATGAGGACGGGATCATAATCCCAAATACATAAAATTCCAAGGAATCCCGAGCGACAACCAACAAATGGTTTGTACGTCCGGAAGACAACTTGGGACATTTCCCCCCTTATTTTCAAACACATGCACACAAGAAAGCACGCAAGCAAGCACGATTACTGAAATCTTGGGAGACTTGCTCCGGCAAGGCACCTTGGGTGAACGCCAAACGTTCTTCCCAAGGGGTAACTTAACCTCCGAACCCAAGTAAAAACCTTTTTTTCAAAGTTTTGAGGTAATCAAAATGGCGTGACGACTCCGTTTTTCAAATAACTCGGATGTCTTCAAACTCGCGTGAATCCAACACAAAATTTGGGCACCACATTTACAGCAAGGGCTATGGAGTAATTTTGGAGAAAGTCAGAAAATTGGTGGAGCCGCTGTTGTGGTGGGCGACCGCCCAGGAATAGGTGGGCGACCGCCCAAGCTGAGAGTTCAGAAGAGTTGAAGGCTCTGTTGTCATGGGCGACCGCCCAAGGGCCAGGTGGGCGACCGCCCAGGTTTGATGAAGAATGAAGGCCGAAGCTGCTGTACACATGGGCGACCGCCCAGGGCAAGGTGGGCGACCGCCCACACACCCGTTTTCAGAAATTCAGTTTCCTATTTTATGAAGGATTTCATGCTCCTTTCCAAAAGTGGCCCCCTTTCTTCCCCAGAATAAATAGAGACTAGGGGCAGACATTAGTTTTATGCTTTATTTTTGAGTTTGTAATTTGAAGGCTTGGAGGTTTTTGAAGGATTGTTCATCATCAAGAACCAGGTTTTATGTATTGTTTTTATTATTCATCTCTTTTGTCTTTTGAGATGAACATGAGTAGCTAAACTCCTGTTTCATGGATTGGGTATAAACGGTGTCAAAGTTTTATGCTAAATATTTAATTTCAATTTTAATTAAATTTCTTGTTCCGCAAAGTTGTTCTTTATTTTATTTAGGGTTTTTATTGGTTCATTAACGTGGCTAGTAATTATCGGATTAAACTTTGTGGATTAAATCCAATCGGTTACGTAACTGTATCGAGAAGATTTAGGTTCTTATATTCCTTGGATTTTTAATGCAATCTTGAATTATTGGGTGACGTAATTGAAACCCTAGTAATTGAGATTAGAAGAGTTGCAAATCGCACACCAAACCGTCTCAACTCTTGCATTAGTGAATGAACCCTTGAAATTGATTAAATACTATTTTATGAATAGCATATTACTGCGACACTGTGAAATCCCAATCCGTGAATCCTTGTTAATCTGGTAAATTCCTTCGATTTTTGCTTCCGTGCTTTGTTTGCTTGCTTCTTTAAGTGTTTAATTGTTTTTCGTCATTAGCTTTAATTAAAAATCAAACCCCCCCCCCCTCTTTGTTACTTTTAGCATTAATTAAATCTACTTGTTAAAACCAATGAGTCTCTGTGGTTCGACCCCTGCTCGTGCATACTGCTACACCGGTAGTGAGTACACTTGCTCGGTAATTTATTACATAGTGGATTTTCGTCCATCAGGAAGCTTGTAGAGTAAGCCTCAACAGGTAAGAGAGATGGATATAACCGGTAAGAGTTATATCGGCTAGGTAAGGTAACCGGTTAGGCATGCAAACCGGTTGAGTGATCAACCGGTTAGGTGGCTTCACCAAGTAACTCACAAACTGATGGAAATCTCCAGGTCTTCAAGTCTTCAAAGGTTGAGAAAATTACATAATAAAAACACTAGGCACTAGCACTAAGGGGACCTATTATACATAGAAAAATTCTATTTGATCTAATTGAAATAGGGGTCCACATTAATGCTTGTTATGATTGGGATTAAGCAATTCTAAAACTAAACATATATTTGACTAACAATCTCCTCCTAATTGATTAAGTCCAATCACCCTAGGTTAGCACCAACTTGACTCAGTAAAAGAATGACAAATATTTATCTATTAAGTATGTCATTCCCTAAGATAAGTGACAACCAGATGCTACCTAAGTAAGCTTACAAACAAAGTGAAAGCTTAAAAGGAACGACAAACTAAAAAATAAAAATTAGAGAGAAATTTTGAATGAGACCTGTAAAATGAGACGGTTAGTAACAGTTGGATCATTCAAAATAGTTAAAAGGAATTCAACAAAACACAAGTTTAAGTTTAGGGATAAGAGATTCTCATTAAATTGTAGACCGGTGAGTGAGACAAGAAAGACAGTATATCATCGGTTACATTCTCAGGCTGCATCGGCTGAAGGATCTGCTGAGTCTCTTACCGGTGAAGGAGCAGCATCTGATGGAGGAGTAGCCGAAGTTACTGGGTCTGAGGGCTTTGCTTTCTTGGATGATCTCTTCTCTTTCTTCTTCTCTTTCTCTTCCCTTTTTCTCTTCTTCCTTTTTTCATGCACCATTATTAGGACCTAATTCTTGGCTTTGAATTTGGTCAACTCGGTTTGAAGCTCAAGATTCCTCTGCTCACTACGGTTAAGGGCTTCAGCTGACCGGTTGAGAGATTGACCGGTTCACAATGGCTTTACCAGAAATTTGTTGCTCACACAGAACTTTGTTTGTATGATGAGCCTCATCAAGTTGCAACAGGAGGTCTCTGATGGTAGCATCTCTAGCATTTATTTCTTCCATAAAGTTGCCAAGAGACATTGCAATACCAGTCTTTAATAGCTCAAATCTTCTTTCATCCTCCTCCTGATTGGACTTAACAAAGGATTGTGCCAGTTCAGTGTTTACCTCAACGAAGCTCTGGAGCATAGCGTCATGATGTTCAACCAAGTCTTGTGCAACCACTGGTCTATTTAGATCATCATCAGTCGTAGGAGCTGGTGGAGAAGCAGGTTCAGTAGCTGGTTGGGAAGCCGGTAAGGGAGCATCGGTAAGAGGAGGAATTGATGAAGGGGTAAATGGCTGAACGACAAGAGAAATGTCGGTGAGAGGACGATCTGTAAGAGGCTTGTCGGTAAGATGAGCAGATAGATTAATGGAGCGACCGGTAAGAGGAGTTTCAATGGAACCGGTAAGGGGGTCGGATGAAGAATCGGTAAAAGAGATCACTTGAGGCTGACCGGTCCTTGATACTTGACCGGTTGGGGAAATTTCAATCTCTTCATCCACTGACTCAGAAGAAGAATCATGAGGAGTAACTGGTGCAATAAACTCATTGGGCTCTAAGCTCATCATCTCTGCAAAAAGCTCCAATAAATCAACAGCAGTAGAGGCCATCGGTAAGGCAGCTTGCCTTAACCGAATAAGAGGAATAACTCTCAAGGCAAGTAAGAGTAAGGAAGCTTCTCTGAGATTGCTCCAAGGCCTGGCACGACCATCCCTCATGATAGAAAGCCTAGTTACATTAGGCATCAAACCAACCAAACGGGTTACTTCAGCAGACCAGCTAAAAATTCTCATCTCCAACAATTGGGTCATACGGTTGTTGATGGAGAGGTGTCTGATATAAAGATTATCGGTTGATAATGTGCACTCAACCGGTCTGGGGGCAATGCTAGCAATTTGGCCTTGAATCCTTATGTTACGTTGCCGTTGGGAAAGAGAGGTTGGGTATTTGCGATTTGGTTTTGGTGAGGGGAAGTCGGTAATCAGTTGCTGATCAATCTTGCTTGGTTTGATTTCCTTGCCTTTGGGTGGAGCAGACCGTTTTTTAAGTTTGAGAACTTTGATCTTTTGATACCGATAACTTGTCTCACCGGGGCCATTGGTCTTTGTGTATCTTGGAGGAGTATCTTCAGGGGCTGAACCAACCTTCATGTTCTCCACAACATCAATAAAGGTTATCATTCTATCAGCCCTATGCTGCTTCTGTAGCTCATCAGCAATGGATGGAGGCATAGGGGTAGGCTGAGTTTGTGCCTTGCTGAAAATCTTCTCATGAACATCAAATAAAGGAATCCCATAAGCTGATCGTGGGATAGAGGCTTTGGAAGTGTAATAGTTCAGAGTAGACATCAAATCCTTTTGACGGAGACCAGGATCAAGATAGACTGGAGGAACCGCAGGGTCAAGCATATTAATCATCATCTTCATCATCATCAGCTACTTCTTCAAAGAAATCTGAGTTTGAGTCTTCTTCAAACACAGGTTCAATCTCCTCCTGAACTGGTGATTTGACTTTGGAAGCAGATGGAGGAGTGGCTTGAATAACCGATTGACTAACCGATAGAGAGGCCTGAATGGCTTGTTGAGTGGCTAACTCTTCAACTGATACCCTTTGCTGTTCGAAATCAACTTGAAATAGGCTGGCAGCCAAGGCTTGTTGCAGATTAATGTCATCAATATTGCTCTCCTTAACCGGTTCAGTAGATACAACGGTAAGGGGCTCGCTAACTGGTAAGACAGGAGCATCGGTAAGAGGCTCTGTCACCGGTAAATCATCTCTAACTGGTTCAACATGCTCACCGGTAAGAGGCATCGGTTGGCTAATCGGTAATCCATCCATACTTATCTTTTCTCCTCCTCCTGCTGCTTTAACTGGTGATGTCTCAGTTAAGCCTCCTCCCACATGTCTGATCGTTTGCATCGGTAAGGGAGTAGTGAAATCAACATCTACATTTTCAGACCTATTAATCACAGCACCAGCTTGGTCATCATCGTCATCTGACTCATCGGAGTCACTAGAGGAGCTGGAGCTGGATGCTGACAGATCATCTTTATCAACCTTGGCTTGATCATCCGAGCCACTAATGTCTCTGAACATATCCTCTATTTCTTCATCGGTAACTGAGGCCCATCTGTTCTTGTTTGTTTGAACCGAAGTGAAGAAGTCAGACAGAGAGATATCACCCATGTTCTGGAAATCCCTATTCATATCAACCAAATTCTGAACCACATCCATCACATTCTTGATAAATTGCACTCTTCGAGGACCCAAGTTAACAACCTCAGAGTCAAAAGTGGGGAGATCATCATCCGGCAACTCATATCTCCCAAGCTGATAAGGATCAGACTTCTTAAGGGATTCATGGGCATTGTAAAGAATGGCAAAATCAATCCAAATAGCTTGAATCATCATATCTTGTCTGAGTCTGTCTTGAGCCAGGTAAATGGCATTCCACATAGGAGGCAATAAGTCAAAATACCTATTATATTTCCTGATGAGACTATCTCTACACAAAGAGATGTCGTAGTCATTCAACAGGCACGGTTTGCTGTAGTAAATTCCCTTTTCTTCATGGATATTGTCAAAATCCACATAATCTGATATGTCACCAACTGGGACTGAATCTTTGTTAATTTCGTGGAACTGTAACAGTCTTCGAAGGAATGGAGGCAAGTGATCAATAGGATATACCCAAGTGGAAGAGGGTTCAAATGAGGGATAGACTAGCCATAGGTTGTAGTGGAATATGTGGAAAGTTGGATTTCTGATCGGTTGGCAACGGCTTACCGGTCTAGATGATGACTGACCGGTGAAGGGAATCTTGTCGGTTAGAAAGTTGTGGTCAAAAAGCCTTTTGGGAATGAAGGGGATGAAGGTGCCCAAATCAGTCTCAATTCTTCTCTTTCTTTCTGCATTCTCTCTGGCTAGCTGTTGGGAGGATTTTTGAATTGGCTTGTTTCTTTTGAGAGGTGGAGGAGAAGACTTCCTTGATGTTTGTTTCTATCGGTTAGGGGAAAGAATGGTTGCAATTGGTACATTATCATCATCAGAGGATTCATCAAGTAGCTTTCTCTTGACCGGTAAGGTAGGTTTGGGAGCAGGAGGAGCACCGGTTTGCTGAATTACCTTTGGCCGGCTAGAGACTTTCTTTCTCTGGGCTTGCTTGCCGGTTGGCTTGCCGACTGGCTTACCGGTTGTTGGCTGATCAGCTGACTTACCGGTTGACTTACCGGAGAAGGGTTTTGCTTCCTTGATCATTCTTGCCATGTCAAACTTATCAAAGGCTTTGCAAAAGGATTCAGGATATTTTGGCTGGTTTTCTGATGCTTGAAGGACGGCTGGGATTTTTCTTAGGGCACGGCTGATCATCAGATAGTGACACGTCTTGGCTTTGTTGGGTTTGGAAGAAGTTTTCTCCTTTTGATACTTCTTGAAGGCAATGAGGATGATACGGTAAAGAAAAGAGCACCAATTGAAATCATCTCCAAGAATTATTGCTGTAATGGCTTCCCATTGTATCATGGTGATACAGTGATGGGAGCCTGACCGGCAGATGAAGCATCGGTCAGCAACCTCAGCAAGGGCATAGTACACAACATCAAACTCTGATTTCTTGTTTGCTTCACCGGTGATAAAAGGGTCAGATCCACGAACCTTAACCCAAGCAGCAAGCATATCATTCATCAAGATTGAAGATGAACCAGTGGAAGAGAGATCAGGAAAAGCAGCAGCAATGGTGGCTGGGATAAAAGTGATGGGGACACCAGCAACAGTTGAAATAATGTTCTCATTCTCATCTAAAACGCCATTATCGAACATTTCATTCACCATCTCATAAAAGATATCCTCATTCCCCTCAGGCATCAGGAAAGGAATCACACCAGCGGCAACGAATAAAGCTTCTAGAGCACGGCCTTCCTCAGAATCGAAGAAACTAGGGAGAATGTAACCTCCATAAATGTCTTTCTTGATTGCAGGAGCCATCTGTGAATCAAATGAACAGCAAACCAACAGTTTAAGTT
The DNA here is from genome assembly GCA_022495995.1 of Adenophora triphylla var. japonica. NCBI lineage: Eukaryota > Viridiplantae > Streptophyta > Magnoliopsida > Asterales > Campanulaceae > Adenophora > Adenophora triphylla. Next base: position 90,006 of record JAFEMH010006770.1, on the reverse strand, counting down.
AGAATAAAAGAGATCTTTGCATTATATACATTTGAAAGCTGTTAAATGATTTTAGAGATTTAAGAAAACCGAGTATCTTCAAATAGTTTGAGTTTTAGGGAGGAAGTACCAGAGATCTTTGAAAGTTAGAGAAAAACGCAGATGAGGAAAACGAAGGTTGAAGGAGTTTCTTGTTGATTGCCTTGTTTGCAGAGAGTTTGAAAGAGAATGTCTAGGAAAGTTTCGAAGTTTGTTTTTGAAATCCTTTTATTGAGGACGAAAGAGCGGGAAGGTGAAAGGATGTGTTGGTTAAAACAAAAGTAGCTCAAACGTTTTTAACTGACATGCACATAAATTAACAATTTTAATTCACGATTTTAAAGATGTGACATGAAAATAGGGATGTGTGTGCAGCAGTTATACTAAAATGTAATAAAGAACAAAAAGATAACCTTTTCGATAAATAAGAATGATACAGAGATTACCTTTTTGATCAAATATTTAAAATTGATCCATATCTTTTGAAGGAAGTATAGGGAACAGGTAACGGATAGGTAAAGGACTTGTTAGACTGATACGGCTGATGGAAGACTGATGTGACAGATAGCAATGATGGTAACAACGAGCCGGTTAAAACAGATTGACAATTTCAATTCGGCCGCAGTTCGTCGGTAAGGCACATAGGCGGTAAGGTAGCTGACCGGTCAGGTGCAATGACCGGTTAGAGGGAGAGCTTGTACCGGTTAGGGAACCATCGGTTAGGGACATTTCTTACCGGTTAAAAGAAATCGGTTAGAGGACCGGTTAGAGATGTTTTGCCTTACCGGTTAGGAACACCGGTAAAGGAGCACTTGCAAGCAATGGTAAAAGAGGGACCACCTTGATCTCAGTTGATAGCTTACACAGATAGCAAAGTTAGCACAAAATATTAACGAATATCAATCATGCCTAGTTCTCCTCTAAGGAATTCAAATCTTTTAATGTCCAAGGGTTTTGTCAAGATATCAGCTAATTGATAATCAGTATGGACTTTTAAAAGAACGATGTTACCCTTTTCAACGTGATCCTTGAGGAAGTGGTATTTGATGTCTATGTGCTTAGTCTTTGAATGCATCACAGGATTGTTGGAAACTGAAATGGCTGAGGTGTTATCACAGTAGATGGGACACACTTCTTGGGGTATTTCATAGTCCACCAGTTGTTGCTTCATCCAGAGAATTTGTGAACAGCAACTCCCAGCAGCTATGTACTCAGCTTCAGTCGTAGAAGTGGAAATTGATGCTTGCTTCTTGCACGACCAGGAAACCAATCGGTTACCTAGAAATTGACAAGTTCCACTAGTACTCTTCCTGGTGACCCTACAAGCTGCAAAATCAGCATCTGAATAGCCAATTAGTGTAAATGATGAATCTTTTGGATACCACAAACCTAAGTTAGCAGTTCCCACTAGATATCTAATAATTCTTTTAACAGCTTGTAAATGAGATTCTCTAGGGTCAGCTTGAAATCTAGCACATACACATACGGCAAACATGATATCTGGCCTACTAGCGGTTAAGTAAAGTAGAGATCCTATCATACCTCAGTAGAGTGTCATATCTACTTTCTTATCGGACTCATCTTTGTCTAGGTGTACTTGGTGGCCATTGGAGTGCTTTGAGGATGAGCAGAGTTAAGACCAAATTTCTTGATTAAATCGTTGGTGTATTTGGCTTGATTGATAAAATACCTTCTTGGGTTTACTTAACTTGAAGTCCAAGAAAAAATGTTAGCTCACCCATCATGCTCATCTCAAACTTGCTCTGCATAAGTTTCTCAAATCTCTTGCATAATTTTTCGTTAGTAGATCCAAAAATGATATCATCAACATATATTTGAACTAACAATGAATGACCATTATGCTTCGCAATAAATAAAGTGGTATCGATTTTACCTCGTTTGAACTTCTCACTAAGTAGAAATTTGGAGAGAGTTTCATACCATGCTCGAGGTGCTTGCTTGAGGCCATACAAAGCTTTATTCAATTTGTAGACATAATTAGGCTTCTTGGAATCTTCAAATCCAGGAGGTTGTTCTACATATACAAGCTCTTGAAGTTCCCCATTGAGAAAGGCACTTTTTACATCCATTTGATATAGCTTAAACTCTTTGTAGGCTGCATAGGCAAGAAATAACCTAATGGCTTCTAATCTAGCTACGGGAGCAAAGGTCTCATCATAATCTATGCCTTCTTCCTGTCTATATCCTTTAGCCACTAGTCTAGCCTTATTTCTTGTAATTTTTCCAGACTCATCCAACTTATTTCTATAGACCCATTTCGTTCCAATCACTGTTTGATCACTAGGTCTAGGAAATAGTTCCGATACTTTGCATCTTTCAAACTGGTTAAGCTCTTCTTGCATAGCTTCTACCCAGCTGGGGTCATCAAGTGCTTCTTCAGTCTTCTTTGGTTCTATATTTGAGACCATAGAAGAGGAAAATAATCCATGTTGATCCTCCATGCTTCTTAACTGGCCTCTAGTCATTCTTGGACCAAAGACATCACCAATCACATTTTCCAAGGGGTGATCTCTAACTGTTCTCACTTCCCTAGGTAGGTCTTGTCTGACCGGTTCTTGCCTTAAGGTTTCTATTGGAGGAGTAGAATCGGCTAAGGGAGGTGTGACCGGTTGGGAAGATAGGTTAGGTGAGGGTGATGCTGACTGATGGTGATCGGTTAGAGGAGAGGGAAACGGTAAGTTGACAGTTGAAATTGGTTCAGCTTCAGGTGGTGAATTAGGAATGGTAACATGAGGACTAGCCGGTAAGGAATCGGTTAGCTGGGTTTGTCTACTGGATTTTCTAACCGATTGAGGAAAGAAAGAGTCATCAACTAGGTCTCTATAGTTTACACCACTAGAGGCTGAAGGCTGAGCTGGAGGTTGATTTGCATTGATACTGGTGGATTGATTTGAATTATGATTGCTGGATTCACCTGTCTCAAACACACCAGAATTATCAGTACTATTTGGAGCCTTATCAGACTCTAGCAAATCAAATTCATCAAAAGTAACATGAACAGATTCAATAATTTTCAACAACCGTTTATTGAAAACTCTAAATGCCTTACTATGCTTGGCGTAGCCAACAAAGATACCTTCATCAGCTTTTTCATCAAATTTAACTCGGCGCTCTTTACCGTTGTAAAATACATAGCATTTGCAGCCAAAGATCTTGAAGAAACCAATGTTGGGAATTCTGCCACGCCACAACTCATAAGGGGTCTTGTTGTGAAACTTGTTGACTAATGATCTATTCTGGGTGAAGCAAGCTGTATGGATAGCTTCAGCCCAAAAATACTTGGGAAGCCTAGCTTCGGATATCATTGTTTTTCCGGCTTTGATCAAGGTTCTGTTCTTTCTCTCAACTACACCATTTTGTTGCGGTGTTCCAGCAGCTGAGAAATTATGGTCTATTCCGTGATCATCACAGTACTGAGCGATTCCATTATTTTTGAACTTCGTTCCATTATCTGATCTCATGCTGATGATGTCACATTCTTTTTGGGTTTAAAGTAGACGGAATAATGTGGTAGCAACTTCATATGTATCATCTTTTGAATCAAAAGTCTCCACCCAGGTATATCTTGAGAAGTCGTCTACAACAACCAAAGCATATCTGCTACCCCCTAAACTGGCAGTTGTTGAGGGGCCAAACAGATCCATATGTAGCAACTGGAGGCACCTAGAAGTGGACATGCAGGGCTTGCTGTGGAATGATTCTTTATGTTGTTTTCCTAATTGGCAGGCTCTGCATTTCCTTCCATGATCAGCAGACACTTGAGGTAAGCCGGCAACTAGATTTTTATTAGCCAGCTTGGATAGATATTTGAAGTTCAAGTGACTGAGTCTCTTGTGCCATAGCCAGGAGTTCTCACTGATGTTCTTAGCTACAAAACAAACATTAGTAACACTCGAAACAGAATTTAAATCTATAGCATATACGTTACCTTTTCTATATCCAGTGAGAAGTGTTTCACCTGTAGCAATGTCTTTCACATAACAGTTGGAAGAATTGAAAATACAATGCATACCTTTATCACAAAATTGTGATATAGAGAGAAGGTTGTGTTTCAGACCATCCACCAAAGATACCTTCTGTACAGTGACTGTACCTCTTTTGATGGATCCACGACCAATAATTTTACCCTTTGCGTTGTCACCAAAGACAACTGGAGGACCAGATGCTTCTTCAAGATCGGTTAGGAGATCGGCATGTCCAGTCATATGCCTAGAGCATCCACTGTCCATAATCCAAACATCCTTACCGGCATCGGTTGAGGCCATTAAGCATTCCTGAAATAAAACAGTAAGCTTATGGTCCCCCTTATTCTTTCGGGTCCAAAGAGTTAGTTCCTCTTTGGCAGCCATACCTGGCCAGCACCTAAGCTTTTAGACTCAGTGGGTCCAGATAGGTGCTTCAAGAGGCATTCATAAGCCTTGTGACCAATAAAAGTACAATTTGTACATTTATTAGAAGATGGTTGTGAAGGCTTAGATGAGCTGATGTTCAATTTTGCCAATGCTTCAGAGGGGTTCACTGATTGAGCAGAAACAGATCCTTTGGGGATGAAGGTGATGGATTTACCTTTGTTGGCCGGTTGCGTAGGTTTGGGAAGGCCTTTACCGGTTGAGGAGCCCTTACCGGTTGGTTGACCGGTGACGGTTGTCTGACCGGTCGGACCCTTACCGGTGATGGCTTCCTTACCGGTTGAGGTTTCCTTACCTGCAACATGGTCAGCAATTTTAATTCCACCTTTGCTGTCACCATCACTGAGTGGGACATATTGTCCTAACTCAGGATCAGCTACCTCGGTCCATTGGGATTTGTTCTTGTCAATCTTGGCCTTCATCTGTTCCTGAATTTTGGGATATGTATGTGGAACAGCACTGAAAGGTCTAGTTAATCCTCTCTTAAGCAGGTTGGATTGAGCATCATCAAATTTACCCATCAAGTTCTTAGTAACAGACTTCGTAACTGGTTTGTCTTTGCTGTCATTTTCATTACTGCTGGAGGTAAAGCTTATACCAGATGATACATCTCTGTTAGGAGACATCTGGTCTTGTATGATAGTTTCCACAGCAGCTCGGGATTTTGAAAAGGTGTCAATAGTTTTTGAAAGAGAATTGTTTCTTGACACAAGATCAGCAACTTGACTGACGCAGATATTTAGTCTCTCAGTGAGTCCTTGATTATCTTTCTTCAACTGATCAGACTCTAGCTGACTTTCTTTTAAAATTTTTATTTCAGCTTTCAAAGAGTCATTTTCAGTTGTGATCTTTTTAAAATTTGCAGCCATAATTTTGTGAGCTTCATTTAATTTTTCAAAATCTGAGAAGAACTCATTCATCACCTCTGCCATTTCAGACTTAGACATATTTGGCATTGGGTCTATGATAAGCTGAGAGGTTGAGGATGATGGTTCAAAATTAGGATCAAAATTAGGTAGTGATGATATTGGCTGAAGGCTTGGTTCGGTTAGAGTCTTTAGAAAAAGAATCGGTCGGGGCTCAAGTGTCGGTTGATGAGAAGAAATCGGTAAGGCTTGAGCTTGATAGGTCTATTGAATCGGTTGCATCAGCGGTCTGAGAGTGGGCATGGTATTACACTAACCGTAGAGGGATCCACCTATGTTTTGGATTTTAAAGTTGTAGGGATTATCTGCCTTGGGAATAGGATCATCAAAATAAGTCAAGGGATATCTCATAGGTTGGGTCTGGTCATTGAAAGATGATTGTTCATTGGAGTTGGAGTGTCTATAGATAGGTGACTGCAGGGAGATGGGTTTGTCATCGGTTCCATCAATAGCAACAAAACTGACATCATCATCTTCATCTATGTCAGCATCCTCATTCTCAGAGTCAGTCTAAAACCAGACTGGCATAGCCTTTTCGGTTCCTTCCTCGACAACTAAGCTCTTAGATCTAGAGTTTTTCTTGAAAGGTTTCTTCCTCAGAAATTCATACTTTGGTTGAGGAAATTTAGAAGCAAAATGGCCGAATTTTCTGCAGTTGTAACACACAAGCTCACCTTGGGCATTCTTACCATCGGTTGAGGTTGAGGTTTGGCCTTTTCTTTGGAAGTTTCCAGATCTTTGGAATGATGAGGATTTAGGTTGGAAGGGTTTGCTGTGGGAATGTTGGGATCTTTTAAAATCCTTGAACTTTCTATAGTTTCTTGCGAAGGCAGCAAACTCATCTTCTTCCTCAAAGGGGATACTAGATGAGGTATTGGCTTTAGTTGGTTGAGGCTGAGAGATTGAGGGAGAATCATTGGTAGGTTGGATGTTTAGCAAAGAAGAGCCAGGAAAAATCTCGGTCTGAGTTGGCAGAGATAGATTTTTAAATTGTTTTTGAACTCCACTCATCCGGTTGAGTTCTTCCTCATATAAAAACAAAGTTGAAACAATGTTCTGGATATGAGTAACATTCAAATCTCGGCATTCTTTCAAAATAGCGACCTTGACATGCCACAAATCTCCAAGAGAATTGAGGAATCTCATGTTTAGGTCTTTCATAGTGTAAACTCTACCTAAAGATGCACAAGAATTACTCACCTCGCAGAAACGATCGTACGTTTCCTTTAACGTCTCATTTGGGTTCTTCTTGAAGGACTCGAACTCCGCAACGCTTTTGTAGAGTCTGTTGTCCTTGGCCACTTGATCTCCTTCAAAATATCTGAGTAAACTTTGCCACACTTGTTGAGCAGTCTCATAGCATTGGACTTGCTTGTAAAGTCTGTCATCAAGTCCTGAGGTTAAAATGTGCAAAGCTTTTCTGTCTAAGGAATCACAGATCTTGTCATCCTCGGTCCACTCTTCACGTGGTTTTGGCACATAGGTTTCATAAACCTCAAAATCTTGTTCAGACATTCTATCGGCATGATCCATGAGAGGAGTTTTGGGTGCTCTAGTTGCAAGATTGATTTTTAGGGGTGTCATGGGACCATCTCTGACTACAGTAGTTAACCTATCATCTATTGAATCCAAATACCGCATGATTCTGTTTTTCCATACTGGAAATTCGTTTTCGTTCAACATGGGAATCGTCGCCATGTTCCATGTTTGCATGAGTTTTCCTGCCATCTTGGAATTGGCAATTCAAGCGGTTAAGCTTGGAAAAATGGTTTTCGAAAATTGCTAGCTCTGATACCAATTGTTAGGTCCCAAATAGTAGGAATCAGGCTGGAGGGGGGGGTGAATAGCATGTTCAAACTTTGTGCTAAAAACTCTTAATCTTTGAAAATGGTGATAGGTAACACACTTACTAACCGGTGAAATACTTTTGCACAGCGGAGATAAGATTTCGGTTAGAGAGGTATATGAAACCGGTAAGGTAGAGTTTTAAGCCAGTAAGTTAAAATCTCATGCAACAAAGGACAAATTTTATTTCCAAGTAAGACAAACAAGTTAAGCAGTAAGTTGAGTCAATAGTTTGTGACCAGTTGAGAGATTATCAACCAGTTACAACTACACAACAAGAAATAAACAAACAAACAAAGAAACGACACATTGTTTGAAGAGGTTCACAGTGTTAAATAACTGCTACGTCCTCTACCAAGTTTGGTCAGAACTTGGATTTGTGAAAGTGCACTGCTATATTAATGGATCCTACCTATTACAAGTTGCAAGCCAATGATTGAAGGCTGCCAAACTAAAGGTGACCACTAACGGATCATGCTACAATAAAGACCAGGTGTTTTCTAGAGATGTGCTCACAAGTTGAGCTGATTTCTCTAGGGTGTTGTGTGTGAATCAATCAATGTGTTCCATAAGTAGTCTAATGAAGGAACACTACAGTATTGATTGAGGTGCTCAGTGTATAAGTCCTACAGAGATGTCTAGTGAAAGAGGGGACTTGAATTGAATGCTTTGAACTAGTGAATTTGCAGGTTGGTAGTTCAGAGCAGCTCACTCTCAAGGATCATAAATGCACCAACCTTCTTCAATGCTCCAGGGAAGCTATTTATAGTGAACTTCAAATAAAGGAGTCGTTGTCTTTGAAGAGGTTGTAATGATGAGTTGATCTGGCAGGAATTAAATGAGAGTATCCTTGCATTAAATGTCTGAGATTGAATAGAGAGGATTTCCATTGAGTAGTTGGAGCGATGTGAGTACTGGTTACTTTGACATTCCTCAAGGAGGTACTGATTTGTTGCAGAGATGTCTTGTCAGCATGCTTGCTTTACCTTTTTTAGCTAAAGTTGATGGCTGGGTAGTTGGGGACAATTAATGTATCGGCTAGCTGCTGACTGAGGAAAGCTTGTAGAGTAAGCCTTAACAGGTAAGAGAGATGGATATAACCGGTAAGAGTTATATCGGCTAGGTAAGGTAACCGGTTAGGCATGCAAACCGGTTGAGTGGTCAACCGGTTAGGTGGCTTCACCAAGTAACTCACAAACTGATGGAAATCTCCAGGTCTTCAAATCTTCAAAGCTTGAGAAAATTACATAATAAAAACACTGGGCACTAGCACTAAGGGGACCTATTATACATAGAAAAATTCTATTTGATCTAATTGAAATAGGGGTCCACATTAATGCTTGTTATGATTGAGATTAAGCAATTCTAAAACTAAACATATACTCCCTCCGTCTCGATTCAATTGGTCCCTTGGTTTATTTCACGATTTTTAAGAAAAATGAATAAAGTGGGTAGAAATTAGAGGAGAGAGAATGTAAAAGTTAAATGTGTGGTAGGGAATAGGAGAGAGAATATAAAAGTTAAAAATATTTAATAGGAGAGAGAATGAGTGGGAGGAATAGTAAGTTAATGATTGGTTTTTTTGTAAATATGTTAAATTTATAAGGGTATAATGAATGGTTTTTTTTGTAAATATATGGAGATGATAAGGGTATAAATATATGGAAAACTTTTCAATTAAGGAATGGATCAATTTAGGTGGGACGTCCCAAAAAGGAAAGTGGATCAATTGAGGTGGGACGGAGGTAGTATTTGACTAACATGAATGCTTTATATTATTAATAGTTTAAAGTTTTATATGTATTGTGAATGCTTTAGATTATTAGAACTTTAAAGTTTTATATGTATTGTGAATGCTTTATATTATTAATAGTTTAAAGTTTTATATGTATTGTGAATGCTTTAGATTATTAGAACTTTAAAGTTTTATATGTATTGTGAATATATTGTTTCCTATTGTTAAAGTTGTATATTTTAATATTTTTAGTGTATTTAGATATGAGTTCTAGTAGAGCGAGCAGGAAGACACGCCCCGTGTACACATCTATTACTGGGACGCAACCGTCACGATCCAGTTCAGGTGCTACCGGTACTTCTGATGCCGACCCTACACTTAGTAGTACCAGCTCCACCTCTGGGGCCGATACTCCTACTCCTGTCGATTCTGAGGGGAGGACGTTTCTCCAGATATCGCCACTTTATGATCAGTAAGTAACTCTTCATTAATTTGATATAAGTTGGTTCCTTTTTGTTTTATATACAATTCATTATTAAAGTTAAAATGTTATTGTATAAATATACTTGGCAGGTTTGTATGTGGATACCCTACCCCAGGGACAAAGATTGGACAGTATTGGCGGTCTCGGATCATGCCAGAGTTTTGGCCCAACTGGAAATCATTGCCACCGGGGGAGAAGGAGAATGCTTGGGAGGAGTTTAAGGTAATGTGTTAATGGTTTTTATTTAAAACTTAAATGTTAGTTTGTTATTAAAATATTATAATTAATACTGATTATACTCTTTTAGTTTTGTAATGTTATCATTATATGTTGTAGGGGAAATTTACATGGACGCCGGATATCGACGAGGCGACGGCTAAATATGTTTTCAATAAACAGTGTTCGAAGTTATTTCAGGATCATATTGGTAACATATTTATCTATCCTTAATTAGTTTAATTAACAATGATTATACTCTTTTAATTTTATATTGTCATCATTATATATTTACGAGATATTCATATTTTTTATAGGTAACACGAAGTCTAAATTTTATATTAAGCGGCTCGAGACGAAATTACAGCCATTGACACCTCCTTGGATGACCGAGGAGGTGTTTCTTCGCTTTTGCGAACATTGATTTTTGTCTAATAGTTTGTGGTTAGGAGGAGCGTGCTCTATGGTATTTTTGGATATTTTTATGGCAGGTACATTACTCACAAAATAAAAGATTTTATTGCCATTTTTTTGAATTTCTTAATCTCCATGAAATTCAAAAGAATGGAGAAGCAGTTTTGGTAAGTACCATCTTCTATTTTTCGACTCCCTAGACCCCTTTACTCATCTCTCATTGTCTACCACCGTCTTTCTCTATTTCATTGGAGGAAACACAAAGTGTTGCGTATGGTGTGATTTCTGATGTGGCCACATCTAGACTCACATCTGACTTATTTTCATATTGATATCCTTCATTCTTGTCAAAAGGGGGAGAGTAAGTCAAAAGGCGAGACACAACTGAAGTTTGATGATAAGATGTATCAAATTAAGGGGGAGTTAGATCATTTGATAATTTAGGGGGAGTTTCTATATTTGGTAATTTGATTGATTTATTGGCTTGAGCGTAAGATATTTAGCAAATATTGTTTTGACCAGAAAGCTACAAATCAGGGGAAGATTGTAAGTGTGATTAGTTCCACACGTATTTATCAAGGATGATTTCTAATTATTAGGATTTGTATCTTTCTTATTTTTAGAATACATTTGTAAATATCTTCTTTAATTTATTTAGTTGTTATTATTTATAGACTAACCCATTAATAAGTTTTCTTGTTCTAGTGTATCTTTTGATTATTTTGTAGGACTCTCACAAGTATTAGGAAACTATATTTGTGGGGAAAATCAACACAAAAAAGAATCCAAGTCAAAGAAGAAAGTATTTGTGATCTTCCTGGAGATTTACATAGACATTATTTTAAGAAAGGGTGAATACTACAAGATATACATTGATTTGGAAGTAAGATCTCTACATGGTTTATGACTTCTTTTTTACTTAAAGAAATTCAAGATAAGGAAGAATTGACTTGATCGATAAGAGTTCAAAGAAAGGTGAAAGTCTAAATATACAGGATATTCTCAAGCAAATCACTCTCTACAACCTAGGACTTTCACTCATTTATAAGAAGACTATATGATTCATTCATTTACACGAATTTTAATAGTACATTCCTACGACTCTAGGAAGAGAGATCAGCATTTTTGAGTGCTTTCGTGAAAGTTATTTTGTTACAAGAAGTTTTCTTTAACTTGTGTTTTTAGTGTTTGGTTATTTTATTTCTTCTAGTTTTCTTTATTGTAATTGAATTTTAAAAGTTTTATAAGAGAAATTTTTATTGCCTATAGCAAAATTGCTGTAGATAAGTGTTTAAAATCGTGTTTTAATTTTGTAACTTTTATATTCCGCTGCTTATTGTACAGGCATGTCTTGTCGAGCGTTTTTGTTAAAACGGAGATAAAAAAACTCAGCTTTTTTTTATTAAGCGTGTTAGTCAAGAGTTTTAGACGGTTGAATTTTAAAAAGTTGGAAATATTTTGGCCGCTCAAAATTATAGCGTCCAAAAAAAGCTCCGTTTTAAAAAATCTCCGTTTATAAAACTGTGCACCAGACGAGCCCTTAGTGATGATGCTATCACACCAGGACTCACACGAGGTATTTGTGTTTTCGTTCGTACGTGCTAGCTACTCAATTTCTTTCATACTCCTAAATAGAGTTGAAGAGCTATAATTTTGGATGTATAATATATGAGCATTTAGAGATTGTCTTATTAATACATGTTTCGAGATGCTTAACGTGCTCGAGATTTGGGACACACAGTGGCGGATCTAGGATGTTTTGACACCGGGTGCACAATTTACACTATAAAAATACAAACTATTTTTTTTCAAGCGCGAATAAATTATAATACATAACTTAAAACATAAGTTAATTATTAACATATACTAATTTTTAACCCACTGTTTTCTTCTTAGGCTTCGTTTGTTTAGCGTAAAACATTTTTCGGAAAATGATTTTCGGCAAAATGTTTTCTGGAAAATGAAAATATTTTCCGGAAAATAAGATAAAAATGAAGTTTTTCCCATTTTCTGGTGCGAAACAAACACCGAAAAATGAGGAAAATGTTTTCCGAAAAAATATTTTCCCTCAAACAAACGGAGCCTTATTGTTTACTTGGAAATAGTAAGTTTATGTCATAAAGAAGTAAGAAAAAAATGATATTTACATTATTGTTGTTTAATGATGACATCATTTTTGGAAGCATTTCTTGAAGTTAATATTGTAATTTTTTTCTTATATGTTTCGAACTTACTTATTTTTACGAACAATAAACAATGAAAAAATTAATAGATAATAAATAAAATTCATTTATATTAATTAAAATTATGAGCAAAAGAATCGAAAAGAAGAATATTTAAAAGAAAAAACCATTGGTCATAAGGTAAAAAGTTTAACTAGAATAATAAATAAAAACTAGATATGATGATAAAAGAATATAAGTAAGATTTTGAAAAAGAATTCATTTCTCACATTAGAGGCTAAAAATAATGCAAAACTTTTTGTAGCTAGTAGGATTTGAAACTTGGTCATTAGTGATAAACTATAACAACTTACCAACTGAACTAATCATAAGATTTGTCAATAACAAATGAGAAAATTAACTAATCTTATCTGCGGGTGCATTTAGTAAGTTGTGTACATTTTTTTATATTTTTTTAAAACTAGAAATAGAGCTTGATCGGATGCACGTGCACCCCCTTTTAATGAATTAAATCCGCCCTTGGGGACACACAAATATGGCCTAGGGTTTGGGGTGTTACAAAAAGAAAATGAATCATAGGTTAATATTATGGTTGGAGTATGCATTTTAGGAGAAAAATGTCACTCTTAAGCTTGTGATCTAATCAACACTTTGGGCATAAAAATGATCGTAAAATCTAAGAAGAAACACGTTTTTTCTTACTGTACGGAGAAACGAGTTTTTTAATATCCAGGAACCTTCAAAATAAATATCCAAAAACATTCAAAATGTTTCTGGATATTCATTTGATGGTTTCTGGATATACATTTGAAGGTTTCTGGATATCCAGAAACCTTCAATAAGCAATTTCTGGATATGCACCTAACACATTTCTGGATATACATTCACATATTTCTGAATATGCACTTAACACATTTCTGGATTGCCAGTTTAAAGTTTCTGGATATTCATTTTGAAGGTTTCTGGATACTCATTTTGAATGTTTCTGGATATTCATTTGATGGTTTCTGAATATACATTTGAAGGTTTCTGGATACTCATTTTATAGTTTCTGGACATGGTTAATTGTGTGTTACTGAATATTTAATTTGGTAGTTCTGGATATTAAAAAACACGTTTCTTCATAACTTATGGAGAAACGCGTTTTTCCGAAGAGCTACTCAAAAATGATATGGGTGAATCAATTTTCCACGTGTATTGTGTCACAAAAGTAGCATTCTATATGCTTTCCATTTTTCATCTTCAAAACTAGGTTTTCGTCTTGCAATATATGGGAATGCACTTCAATATCAAACGTTCAACATCAAAAAGTTCTATACAAAATATATAAGAACATCAATGTCTATTCTTTTTCTTCTGAAACTGTGAGTTTTATGGGAACATATTTATGTTTCCTTATTTAAAAAGATCTCTATTATGGTAAGTAGATTTTGGGACTTTCATGGAGATTTATAAGTATCCTACTTTGACTAGGAATTGTAAATATAGTAAATATCTTTTATTTATGTACATAGTTTTATATTAGGACTAACCTACTAATATTTGATTTCCTTGTGAGTGTGTTTTATGTTTTCATATAGGAAAAGGAATCTCACAAAGGAAGAGGTCGATTGCATGAAGATCTTCTCCATGGTGCACTATAAATACAAGGCATTCAGCACATGAGAAGCTACGGAATTTTAGAGAGAAAATTACAAACACTTCATTGTATTCGACATTATTGTTTTAGGTTGTGAGTGAAGGTTGTGCCTTACATCCGTAACTCACATCTAGGTTTTTATAGAGTTCTCTTGTTTTACTTCTGACTAGAATAGATCCTACTTGGGAAAGGGGAGTTGTTCTTGTCATAGAAGGTGATTAGAACTCGTTTAGTATTTTCATATTTTAGTTTTTCACTTATTTGTTTTTGTAAGAAACGAAAGTTTTTATAGTGAAAAGTTTTTGGGCGTAAGCCTAGTTTGCTGATCACATTGATCAGTAAGCGTAAATAACTCTTGAGTTATTGCATTTAATTTGCTTTTAATTACTTTATTCCGCTGCATTATCTGTGGATGTGTGGACAGTTGTGAGACACATTTGTACTCACATCCTTTGCCTGTTGTGTGATTAAGTTTCCTAGCTACACGAAACTTTCAATTGGTATCAGAGCTAACTCTCGAAATATTACTGAGTGTTGATCCAGAAAGTGTAGTCATTATGGAATGCCAAAATCACCAAAATAGGCCTCCTGTCTTGGATGGCACCAATTATTCTCTTTGGAAGTCTAAGATGCGAAATTACATCAAAAGTATTGATGAAAGGGATTGGATGTGTATTCTTGTTGCATGGCAACCTCCTACTGTGGAGAAAAAGCCATCTTCTGGTGTTGGTGAGTCTATTTTCAAAAGAAAACCTGAAGAGCAATGAACTCTTGATGAAATACAAGCTGCAAATTACAATTCAAAAGCTATGGGTGCTATTTCCAGCCATGTTTCTGGGAATATGTACAAGCTTATAACAAATGAGAGTATAGCCAAAACTGCTTGGGATATATTGCAAACTCAATGTGAGGGAGCACCAAGTGTGAAGGCTACCAGGCTTAGAATTTTAATGGATAGGTTTGAGTTACTTCGAATGGAAGAAACTGAGGACATTGTGTCATATGCTGCTAAGATTCATGAGATTTCAAATGAATGCACAAGTCTAGGAGAATCTATCTCCAATGCAAGACTTGTAAGTAAGATTCTAAGGACCTTACCTGAGAGGTTTAACATTAAAGTAGCTGTGATTGAGGAAACAAAGGACACAAACACTGTAGGTCTTGACACAATCATAGGAATCTTGACTGTGTTTGAGCTTAACCTTGAGGCTCAGAAAAAGAACAAAACACACAGTCTTGCCCTTAAAAGTGCTGCTGCTCTTCCAAAAGAGCTTGTGGAATTATCCTCTGAAATTGACAAGTCTAATCTTGAAGATGAGGATGTAGCTTTTATTTCAAAGAAATTCAGTTCTATACTGAAAAATAGAAGGATAAGCAAATTCCCTAATAGACCTACTTCCAGTACTGTTGAAAAGTCAAAACCTAGCACTGACACTGGATTCAAGAAACCAAGTTTTGAAAACAAATCATCTGAATCTGTCCAATGTAGAGCATGTCGTGGCTATGGCCATTATGCAAATGAGTGTGCCAACACACTTAAAAAGAAGGGAATGAGCTTAACTGCTACCCTTAGTGACAGTGAGGATGAAGAAGAGGAAGTGGCTAATATGTCTGTCTTAAACTGCCATTCTGTGTTTAATGCTTTTTCTGCAGATATAGAAGAAGATGATCCTGAAAATTCCTTGGATGTGGTCTCAGTTGTGAACACATCTGGTGTCACATCTGACATTCTTGGCTTGTTTCTCCGTAAAGGAGATTCAGATGATGAAGATGAAGAAAGGGACATCCCCTATGAAGAACTCTTTGCAACATACAAGGAGCTACATACAGATTGGATGAAAAGATTGGACAAGATTGAGGTACTTGTGAAGGTAAATAAATCTCTTTCTGATAAATTAGCTGCCTGTGAAGATGAAAAAATTTGTGGCTTTCAAAGGAAAATGATGCTCAAAAAGATACCATTGCAAGACTTGAAGTCCTTGTGACCAAAAGAGAAGTTGACCTTGAAAAATTCAAGAATGAATGTGAAAAAGCTGAAAATACTTTTACTAAGTTAAACAAAAGTAAAATGAAAATGGAAGAAGCTTTCTCTGTAGGTCAACGTGACAAAACTGGTTTAGGTTTTGAAAATAATTTTGTAAAGGAGGGATGTGAGGCTTCTACATCAAAAAGTGTGAAAAAACAAGCTTTTAAAGAAAAAGTCATTTTGAGTGAGAAAAGACCTAGGAAGAGGCATTACATTTGCCATTACTGCCTAGCTCCTGGTCACATTAGGCCCTTCTGTTACAAACTCAAGGCTGATAAAAAATCTGGTCACTTCAATCAGCCTCAGATGTGTGAGAAGATGTATGCACATCCTAACACACATCCCGTCAATCCGAGGCCTCGCAACCCAAAAGAAAACCGTTAAACGGTGGGTGGCCAAACCAATTACCACCTCGCAATGTTGTTTACTCTTCCCTCAAGAGTATTTTCTCGGCTCTTGTTATTTTGATAGTGGGTGCTCTAGGCACATGATTCGGAAACCAAGCAAGCCTTCTTGATTATGAAGTGATAAATGGAGGGAAAGTAAATTTTGGTGGAGGTGCTCAAGGAAAGATTGTTGGGAAAGGAACCCTGAATGTTAAGGGTCTCCCAAAATTGCACAATGTGTACCATGTGGAAGGCTTGAAAGCCAACCTAATAAGCATCAGTCAACCGTGTGATGATGATCTTTATGTGAAGTTTGATAAGCACTTGTGTGAAGTGTTTGATAAGGATAATACCTGTGTGTTTACCGGTCCTAGATCTCGCCGACAATTGTTACCAATTTGGTGACAATCTTTCTTGCCTAAGCTCAAAAGCTAATGATGTCAACTGGGCACCAAAAATTAGGGCATGCTAGCCGTAGAACTCTGGAAGAACTTCAAAGGTTTGAAGCTATTAAAGACCTCCCTAAACCGAACTTCAAGAACCCCGATATCCGTGGTTCATGTCAAAAGGGAAAACAAATAAAAGCATCACATAAAAAGGTCCAACAATGCTCCACAACTAGATGTTTGGAGATGATTCACACCGATTTAATGGGACCTATTGAAGTAGAAAGCTTTGGTAGGAAAAAGTATGCCTTTGTGTGTGTCGATGATTATTCTAGGTACACTTGGGTAATGTTCTTAAGAGAAAAGTCGAAACAATTGGAGAATTCAAGAATTGGTACAAAAGGGTTAGAAATTTTTATGGTCTTAAACCTGTGAGGATTAGGTCCGACTCATGGCACCGAATATGAGAATCAAATGTTCACCAATTTTTGCAATTCTAAGGGAATCACTCATGAGTTTTCTCGCACCAATCACCCCACAAAGAAATGGAATTGCTGAAAGAAAGAATAGAACCTTGCAAGAAATGGCTAGGGTCATGCTAAGTTCTAAGAACTTGTCCAAGAAATTTTGGGCAGAAGCTTTAAACACTGCTTGCCACATTGGCAATAGGGTGTTCCTAAGGATTGGTAGCACTGCCACTCCATACCAAATCCTCCTTGGAAAGAAGCCAACTGTGAAATATTTTCATGTGTTTGGATGTGTTTGCTATATTCTCAATGATAGAGAATACCTGTCCAAGTTTGATTCAAAGAGTGACAAAGCAATTTTCATGGGCTATTCCACAAACAGTAGAGCTTACAGAGTTTTCAATCTCAAAACTAAGACCATTATGGAATCTGCTAATGTTAAATTTGATGACTCACTTGATCTTAACCTCAAAACTGCTGATGATGATGTTTTAGGTTGCTTGCTGGACTGGAAGGATGAAGAAACAGGTGCTGAAAAATCAAAAGAAGCTTCCAGTGCTGATAAAAATGTTGAACCTGATAAGGATGTAACCAAGGATGTGGACACATCTGCCTCCACATCTGAACCCACATCTGCTCCCACATCCACTCAAACTTCTGTAACTGAGGACAGCTTCCTTCCGATTCTGATCAGGATGATGCTCCAGAAGGTAATGTGAATGGCTGTGTGGATAGATCAAAGGATATTCCTTCTAAAATCCAGAAAAATCACCCCACTTCACAAGTTGTGGGAGATGTGCATGCTCAAGTGAGAACTAGACAAAAGGACAAAGTTGATTATAGAAAGATGGCTGGTTTATGGAGTTGCTCCTCAGCATACTCCCAGGTAAGTTTCTGTTGTTTTGTTTCAAAAATTGAACCTAAAAATGTTGCTGAAGCATTGAAAGATGCTGACTGGATTATGGCTATGCAAGATAAATTAATTCAATTTGAGAAAAATAAGGTATGGACTCTTGTTCCTAGACCCTCACATGGTAATGTCATAGGAACCAAATGGATTTTCAAAAACAAAACTGATGAGCAAGGTGTGATAACTAGAAATATAGCTAGGTTAGTTGCTCAAGGTTATACTCAAATAGAGGGAATTGATTTTGAGGAGACATTTGCTCCTGTTGCAAGAATTGAGTCCATTAGGCTTTTGTTAGCCATTGCCTGTTACCTCAAGATTACTCTTCATCAAATGGATGTTAAGAGTGCTTTTCTAAATGGAATACTAAATGAGGAAGCCTATGTTGAACAACATAAAGGCTTTGTGGACTCCAAGTATCCTAACCATGTGTATAAACTGAAGAAAGCTCTGTATGGGCTAAAACAAGCCCCTGGAGCTTGGTATGGTAGGTTGACTGACCATTTGCTTCAACTAGGATTCAAGAGAGGTGAGGTTGACAAAACCTTGTTTGTGAGGAGAAATAAGAAGGAGATTCTTATGGCACAAATCTATGTAGATGACATTGTGTTTGGATCAAATTCTGATCCAATGCTAGCTGAATTTGTGGATAGCATGACTTCCACATTTGAGATGAGTATGGTAGGTGAGCTGAACTTTTTCTTAGGTTTACAGATTAAGCAATTCAAAGATGGCATGTTCATTTCACAGTCTAAGTATGCCAAGAATCTTGTGAAAAAGTTTGAACTTGAACACTCTTCACATCAAAGAACACCAATGGGATCTTCCCAAAAGCTAAGTCATGATTCTGATGGTGAGAGTGTTGATCAAACCCTTTATAGAAGCATGATAGGAAGTCTGCTTTACCTCACTGCAAGTAGACCTGACATTATGTACAGTGTGTGTCTCTGTGCTAGATACCAAGCCAACCCTAAAGTGTCCCATCTTAAAGCTTTGAAAAGAATTATTAGGTATGTGAGTGGGACTGTGAACCTAGGTCTGCATTACTCTAAAGAAACAAACACCAATTTGGTTGGGTACACTGATTCTGATTGGGCTGGAAATAGTGATGATAGAAAAAGTACCACTGGTGGATGTTTCTATCTAGGAAATAACCTTGTGTCTTGGTATAGTAGAAAGCAAAATTGTGTGTCTTTATCCACTGCTGAGGCTGAATATGTTGCCCTTGGGAGTTGCTGCACACAATTACTTTGGATGAATCAAATGTTAAAAGATTATGGATTGAATAGCAAAGTTTTGAATGCTTTTTGTGATAACAAAAGTGCCTTGGACATATCAAAAAATCCTGTCCAACATTCTAGAACAAAGCACATTGATATTAGACATCATTTCATTAGAGATTTTGTAGAACAAAAACCGTGTGTCCGGGAATTTGTTGGGACTGAAAATCAATTGGCTGATATATTTACAAAGGCATTAGATTTGGAGAGATTTTCCTCCTTGAGGAAGTCTCTTGGCTTGTGTGATATCTAAGGTTGTGAGACCAAATGTGTCTCACATCCTCTAACACATCTGTATATTAGATTAACTGAAAAAAAAAATATAAAAAATAAAAATTCAAAAATATCATGCATTAGCACGAAATTTCTCAGTGTGGTCACTTGTGAGTCTTCATCTTTGACATTATTTTTGATCACTTAATTGTGAGCACTTCCTGTTCATGTCATCTTTTGATGACTTGATATAACCTTCCTAGGTATCTCACAGTGGGTGCTATAAAAGAAAAAAAAATATATGTGAGAAACAGCTGCTTCACCCTTAGTATGAAGCCATACCATTGTGATCAAGTGATTTTCATAAGAAAATTTGAAGTCAAACTTGATAAGATCATTGGGAAAAAGGGCTATCTTTGGGATCAAGTAAAGTGAAAGCTACTTACAATGCAAAAATCCACAACAAAAAATTGGTGGATGCATCCTAGAGGCTGTGCAGATTGGATTATTGCTCATTGACTTTTTGTGATCTAAATGTGTCCCCAAATGTGACTCACATCCTATGCCACATCCATAAGCTGAGTATATTTTCATCACCTGTGTGTTTGCATCATGCTAGGCATATTGCATTTTTTTGGACATATAGGAGCTTTGTAAATATGCTAGTTAATTAATTTTCTTTCCTAGTTCATTCTTTGATTATATAGGTTTTTGATCTCCAATATCTTTCATGAAAGAAAAAGGTGTGTATCAATCCTTGTTTGAAAAGGTTGGAAAATTCAAGTGGGATTTTGTTTTAAATAAAGATATGGCCGAAGTATTTTTTGTTTCTATAAAAATCTATCAAAATCTTGTTTTATTTTAATCCCCTATTTCTTAGAAGGTGATTGTGTGTGGTAACCTCAAAGGTTTCTAGCCGTTGGAGAACTCTTAAGGATTTTGAGCTGTGTTAAACCTTTTTGGAGAAGGATTCCTAGTTCTATTTGGAAAGGGGGAGCTGTGAGTATTTATGAGACCTCACATCCGTCCCATCCCCCATAAACCCTTGTTAAAAACCTCTTGTTCTTCCTTCTTTTTGGCACACAATCTCACACCTTTGCATTAATTTCTTCTTCTACTGTTCAACCTAACCCAATTCCTCTGATTAAATGGCCGATCATACCAACATTCGAGAGGAAGACGTTCATGACTTAGCTCCGATTTCAGTAGCCAAAGGCGAGGCCTCCATTGTCTTAAACCCTGTTATTTCAAAGTTTCTTGCTGAATTCTCTTCCCCATCGCCTTCGTCTGAACCTATAATGGAAGCTACTTCTCCCAAATCCCCCACATTGGTACCTTCCTCTGAAAATCCTAAGGCCCCAACCTCTCCGGTGATTCCACCATCGGTTGTCGCCCCTGTCTCTGTCTCTGTGGAACCTTCATCAACCAAGAAGAGGAAGCTTTCCCAAGCAAAATCCCCAAAGCCTGCTGCAACTCCTGTGCCCCTACGTAATCTTCGTCGTTCTGGTAGGGTTCGTAAGTTGTCAGAATCTGACAAGGCCAAGAATCTAAAGAAACCTGGCGGGAAACCCTCTACAGCCATTGCTCTTGAAGAAGATGAAGAAGAAGAAGAGGTAATTGCCCCTCTTATTAGGACTAAGGCTCAACCCCCAATTCCTCCTCCCGTAGTTGTTGATCCTATTATTACCCCTTCTGTTGATACTCCCCATGTTGAACCTATTATTCCTGTTGAGACTGTTCCCCATGCAGAGTCTGTTGATCCTATTGCTCCATCATCTTCTCCCATAGTGTCTCCTGATCCTAGTATCCCCATTGATGTCTCACCCCCTGTGGATAATATTTCTGTCCCTGTTGTTGATCCCTCTGCTCCTATGGTTTCAAGTTCTGTTGAGGACCTTATTACCTTTAGTGATGAAAAACCATTAGCAAAAGTTTTAATGGATTTAAAGGGTAAGAAAAAGGTGGCTGCTACTGATTTAGAACCCATTGATGATGAAACTGATTCAAGCTATGATAGTGATGACACTGCATCTGATGAGAACTACAAGCTAGGGAGAGAAGAGCTTGATTAAGAGAAAGAGGACCAAGAGTTAGATTCCTCTGCTGATGATGATACTGAGATTGAATCCATCAAAGTTCCATTCCCTTCGAAAGATGTGTCTGAGGATGTGCACACATCCAGACGCATATCTACAAGAAAGAAAGCTGAAAATGGTATGTCTTCTACTCTTACCATTGCTCCTACCCCAAAACCCTTTTCCAAGAAATTCTTGACTAAAAAGGCATCTGATAGGTTTGGCCTTATTTCTTCTAAAGCTTTTATTGTTGAAATGAAAAGGGATAGGGAAACCTTTGTTAAGCTTGGTATGGATAAATTTTTTGAGGAAAGAGGACTGTTTTTAACTGTGGATCATCCCCTACCTTTCTACCCTAAGATGGTGTATGAATTTTATGCCAATTTGACCAAGGGATTAGATAAGAGTTATTCCTCTCCTCCCACTGTCTATGTTAGAGGAGTATTTGTTCCCTTTTCACCATCTGTCATAAATGATCTACTTGGTTTGAATGATAACTTGGATGAGTTAGTTTCCATTGATGATGATGAGCTTGTGACTGCTATCACCCATGGAAAGGTGACCTCTTGGCCTGTGAAGCCAAAGGATTTGGGTAGTGAATCTTTGTCCTCCCTTTATTGTTTTCTCCATTATATTCTTGTTGCCAATCTTTGCCCCTCAAATAACAAAACCTCAGTTACTAGGGTGCAAGCTCTCCTTCTCTATAGATTGGGCATCAAGAGGCATATTAATTTTGGAGATTTCATCTTTAGGAAGATATGTGATTATGGAGAGTCTCCATCCAAGAAATGGTCTTTACCTTATCCTTCCTTGATCTCTCAAATTCTTATTGCCAATGGAGTGAAACCTGAGAAAGGAGAAGAAATAGTTGAAAATTTTGCTCTGTTTAAGGAATCCAAAACCCTGCTTGACCCTAAGCAAAGACATGTGGATCTTTCTTTGGGTACTGTTCCTGAGCTTGGTATGCCAGATGTGGACACATCTGAGGCCACATCTGAAGATAACTTTGTGGCTCAAATGAAGGATTTAGATGCTGCAATTATTGAAGCTGAATCTCAAGCTCAAGCCTCCATTAATCATGCTAATAATCTGAAAGCTCTTAGAGATAATCTCATTCGATGGCATGCTAAACTTTCTAGTCAAAAAGGGGGAGAATCAAGTTCTGGAAATGAAAAGTGGGATCTTGCTTCTTCTTTCTGCCGCTCAAGTGTTGGATTTAAATGGAGACATTTTGAACTTTAATTTAGGGGAAGAAATTTTTTGGTTGTTTTGATTATGTTTTTGTTGGTTGCAAAAACAATTTTAATTTATGTTTTAGTTTTTAGTTTAGTTTCTAAACAATGGTTTGTAATAGCTTTTAATTAGGACATTGCTGGATGGTTTTTGTTTTTTGCTCAATAGACTGCTGGTATTCTGTTTCTGTTCTAACATTGTTCTATGCAATTTTTTATGTGTGGATGTGTATACACATCTGGACACACATCCATTCAGGGGGAGTTATGTTTACTTTATTTTTTTTATATTCTGTGGTCATAAAAATGTGATTGTTATAAATCTTTGGTTTTGACCAGAAAGTTCAAAATAGGGGGAGATTGAAACCGTGAGTTTTATGAGAACATATTTATGTTTCCTTATTTAAAAAGATCTCTATTATGGTAAGTAGATTTTGGGACTTTCATGGAGATTTATAAGTATCCTACTTTGACTAGGAATTGTAAATATAGTAAATATATTTTATTTATATACATAGTTTTATATTAGGACTAACCTACTAATATTTGATTTTCTTGTGAGTGTGTTTTATGTTTTCATATAGGAAAAGGAATCTCACAAAGGAAGAGGTCGATTGCATGAAGATCTTCTCCATGGTGCACTATAAATACAAGGCATTCAGCACATGATAAGCTACGGAATTTTAGAGAGAAAATTACAAACACTTCATTGTATTCGACATTATTGTTTTAGATTGTGAGTGAAGGTTGTGCCTTACATCCGTAACTCACATCTAGGTTTTCATAGAGTTCTCTTGTTTTACTTCTGACTAGAATAGATCCTACTTGGGAAAGGGGAGTTGTTCTTGTCATAGAAGGTGATTAGAACTCGTTTAGTATTTTCATATTTTAGTTTTTCACTTATTTGTTTTTTGTAAGAAACGAAAGTTTTTATAGTGAAAAGTTTTTGGGGCGTAAGTTTCAGTTTGCTGATCACATTGATCAGTAAGCGTAAATAACTCTTGAGTTATTGCATTTAATTTGCTTTTAATTACTTTATTCCGCTGCATTATCTGTGGATGTGTGGACAGTTGTGAGACACATCTGTACTCACATCCTTTGCCTGTTGTGTGATTAAGTTTCCTAGCTACACGAAACTTTCATCTTCTCTAGGCTGGGGGTGGGTGGAGTTCTGCATTTTTGCAGAGAGAAAATGTTAAAGAAAATAATGAATAAACTTATATGCCAAAATACTTTTATCACCCCAAACTATCCACTAGGCCTGGCAATCGGATTGGGCGAGTTAAGATGAGTCACGGGCTGAAGCGGGTAACGGGTTGACACGAATACAACTCGTCTCAACCCATTTAACATACAGGTTAAATGAGACGAGTTGAAACGGGTCAATCCGCTAAATCTTATTTTTCCTCTTGCTATACGAGTAATTCTCTTTTTGGTACAATTGTTGTGTATGCGTAATTGAGTATGTCTGTTGTGATTGTTTTCAATAAAGATTGTGTTAGGTTAAAAAATTGGATTACTCGGGAAAGGGGAAAAACTATACAAAAGAAATTTGTAGTATGATTCAAACAATATATTAAAATACTTTTTAAATTATCAGAATACCCTCACCGCATATATGTGATAAGAAACCACAAAAAAATATCAGTTAGATATTAATAGAAAAACAAAACACAAGAATGGACGCCGATCTTCCGTCTCATTATAAAAATTACTTTCTTTCTTTCTACCAAAATAAATGTTCACCTTTTTTCAATATTGCTTTTTACGATCAAAATTATATACTCCCTTCGACCCGATCGACTTAGGACTTTTTGCCATTTTGGGCGTCCCACCCGACTTAGGACGGCCCAAAATGGAAACCTTAAATCACTATTCTCTCCACTCATTCTCTCTCCTACATTATTTTAATACTCACAACACCATTATAATTTACTATTTCCTCCACTCATTCTCTCTCCTATTTTTAAATTACACTCACAACATTTACTTTTTCCTTAATCCCCGTGCCATTTCAAAAAATCCTAAGTCGCCCGAAACAGAGGGAGTATTTTTTTAATATTCATTTCGAGACTAATACAACACTTCCTTTTCTTTTAGGAGTTCCAAACCAAATGTCAGTATCCCAAAAATCCCAAAAAAGCAACCCACGTTGTAATAAGTTACAATAAAAATTCAATTACAATTTTTTTTCCCACTTTTGCGCTTCTACTTTGTATTTATATTTATGCTCATAACATTTTTTTTCTTAATTACCTTTAGTATTACTTCTTTTGCAAAATGTAAAATCAAAACATTTCAAAATTTACTTTTGATTAACAGCAAATTAAAAAAATAATTATTAATTTTAAGACGGATGAATAACATTTATTATTTATTATGAGACGGAATATGAGAGGTAAGTAGCAGATTTTACAAAAGTGCACTATTTGGTTTTTTATTTTTATTTTAAATCAAGCACACCATTTATATAAAATGAAAAAAAAAATATTTCATAGCAGTCAATATACATATGAATGATTGAGTAGAAAATATATGGTTGACCGTTAATAAAACAAAAAGTCTACCTTGAAATTTCCGTTACATTTCCGCTTTCCCCTCCTTCCTTTCCTGTTCTCTCCTCTGTTTTAGAACAAACATCAATGGAGGAGATTACTTCGATGCTTGCTGCTACTTTTAACGGGTAAAACTACTTTTGACGGGTAAAACGGGTTGACAGATTTAACCCGACTTAACTCGCTATAATTTGACGGGTTAAACGGGTTACTCGTTTCAACCCATAAATTTAAACGGGTTGGGTTGAATTGGGTAAATAACGAGTTGAGCCGGGCAGGTTAACGGGTAACTAGTCATAATTGCCATTCCTACTATCTACGCAATCTCACTCTTCCCTCCAAACCAATTTTTGTTCCAGAGTAACAATTTAATTAACATTTAATCCCACTTTCCACTCTATCACCTAACTAACGACGTTAGAGATTTAAGAGAAATTGGTTATGTACAAGCCATGTTAGGGCTCTTTTGGTCAATTTCTTTTTAACTTTTAATTAATATTTAATTTATCATTCTCTTCAATATTAGATTTATTATTATACTACTCTGTCCCACACCAAGCTTTCTTGTTGTGGGTTTCACGTTTTTTAAGAAATTTTTTTGTTTGTATTGTTTAGAATAGAGGAGAGATAATGTAAAGTTAAATGTGGGATAGGGAATACTCCCTCCGTCCCAGTCGAAGCTTTCCATTTTGTCATTTTTGGTGTTTCGTTAAAAGCTTCCACTTTTTTTTTGGCAAAGAATCTTTACTATTTTCTCCACTCATTCTCTCTCCTATTTTCAAATTACACTCACAACATTTTTTATTTTCACCCATTTTCTTAATTTGTGTGCAATGTAAAAAGTGGGAAGCTTTCGGTGGGACGGAGGGAGTAGTAGTTAATTATGGGTTTTTTTAAATGGGTAGAACCGTAGAAGATTAGAGGAGAAAGAATGTAAAAGTTAAAAATATTTAATAGGAGAGAGAATGAGTGAGAGAAATAGTAAGTTAATTGTGAGCACCCCAACCCGGGACCTAACGCGTGTCCCGAGCTTGAGAAGCTCAAACTAAGAAAAACCCATCTTAATTTTTAAAACTTTTATTTGCCTTTACAAGAAAACCAATGCTCAATTCTTTTCCCATAAACAAAATCAACTAATAACATCTCCACTTGGAGGAATTTAAACAAATACTTTAATAACAAAACTTGCTTAATTACATTGAGAACTCTAATTAACATTGTTTAACAAGAGTTTTCATTACAACTTATAAAAGAGTTAATACTTAAATATGACTCCCGACAAACTACATATATACCTATCTTGACAAGTCCCAAAAGCAAGAGCCCAAACTCTTTTCCCGGCCTCACTGGTTCAGGTCACCTGTCTCAGCACAATCTAAAGCAGTAAAAGGAAGGGGTGAGAATAAATCTCAATAAGCTATTATGAATGCAGCAAGATGCCAAACAAGATGCAACACATAGCATGGCAGCACATAACACATTATGAAAGCGGTAAACACCTTACGTTACCTCATTTTACCTTTCCCGTCTGAACAATAAGTCGTACAATGTGGGAGTAAAACTCCTCTCTTTGGTGAACTACCTCCAGCACATTCACCTCTTATAGGACTCATACTCCAGAGATCCATATAAGAAAAGATACCTATATCAGAGTATCCAACAATAATATCGCTACTGTAAAGCTTTAGGCTTAATACAGAAGCATTCCCCCTAATCACCAATCGCAACGGTCTGTAAAGTTTTTTGGGTCAATACAGTCGTTAGCACACCCACTCTGTGGCCACAGAGGGGAACGGTCACAGGTATAATGAACCTTCAATCACTTATAGAACAAATCAATAATTGATTGAATTCCATTATACCCCCGAATATCAACACGTTCAAGCATATAATAGATACTTGAAATAAATCCACAAAAAGGGATAATAATATAACAACATGGTAAAATATACTCATGCTAATCCATACCATAGTGCAACAGTTCATTTAATACACTATGCATACTACCATTAACAAATATGAGTTCAAATAAGGTATCCACATAATCCACACCGGGATGCAATATAATCAATATGCCAGATAATCCTGGCCGGGATACAACATAACAATACCCAAATAATCCACATTCGGGATACCTGACCATATACCAAATAATCCACAATCGGGATCTGTCTGACCATATACCAAATAATCCACAATCGGGATACAATACAACCATATACCAAATAATCCATAATCAGGATACAATACAACCATATACCAAATAATCCACCATTGGGATACCATACCACCATGTGATACATACACATTTTCAATTAACGCACTAGTATCTCTACACTATTCAACTAATCCCCAAGGTTATGAATCAAGTAAGGCCACTCTAAACCATAAACCATTCATACGAAGTCATTACTCAACGTTGCATAATATAAATAAAAGTGTAAGACCTACTTCCCACAATTCCATTTTAACCAAATAAGACATCATGGCCTAGCCAAGGTATTATATTTTAACTTAGGTTAAAAAGGATTGATTTATATCCGGGTTGGGTTAGGCTCTATCAATTTATAATGGTTATTAATCATGTCACGAGGTTGGTGGTAAAAATGAGCAAGAACGGCCCAGGGAAAGTCGATCGGCATGGGCGACCGCCCACTCCACTTGGGCGACCGCCCAAGTGGATTTCAAAAGGAAATGGAAGTTACTGAGACGATGGGCGACCGCACACGATGCCATGGGCGACCGCCCAAGAAGGAAGGAGAAGCACACCACTTACTGGCCACATGGGCGGCCGCTCAAGCCCCCATGGGCGACCGCCCAAGAGCCGATTCAGCCCTTGCCCAGAATTCTAATCCCATTGTACTTATTTTCTTTTCCCTTTCATCCATCTCCCTTATTTTATGAACATCAAAAGGATTTTTCTAACTTCACAACTTCATCCTAAATCCATGGAACCCAAAATAATGTAAGCCTAGATTATCTACTACATGATTTCTAACCCATTTCACTAACACATTTTAAGATTACATTCTTAATTCAATTCAACCCATTTCTTATACTCTTTATCACTTCCATGAACCACAACTTTATCCTTGGTCATTACTTCATTCATTAACACCAAGAAAGTATTCCACTATACCAAACCACCATTAACAATTACAATTACTTTCTAATACTCTTACTTCAATTTAAATCACCATTTACAACCCAAATCAACTCAACTTTGATTTAAACCATTTCAAATCAAATTAACATTAATCAAACTACCAAGAATCATTTTCTTTCAACAAGAGATTAATTAACACATAAAGTGAGTCATTATTAGAAGGAAGTCATAATAACTTACTTTAGAATTTTAGGATGAAATGATAATCTTCTTAGCTTGATAAATTCCTCTAGATGCCCCAAGCACAAAAATACAATTTGATTGAGAAATGGAGGAGGATTGAAGATTCTAGGAACTTTGGGAAGGATGCTTCCATGGAGAGCTTCTAGGGAGATTTTCTAGGAGAAAGTAAGAAGAAAAGGAGGAGGTGAAAGTGAGGGAGGTGAAGAAAGTATGAGGGGGGGGGGTATGGGAGGTTTGACTTAAGGTGAAAGAAGATGAGTGAAATAGGGAGGCGTATGGCCCCATACCAATCAACTAAGGCTTTCCACATTTTCCACATAAATAAATCTAACTACCCACATTTTATTTATTTTGTCCATTTCTATTATTATACTTCTCCCAAGATGCTTTATTTAATTTCCCAATCATCTCAACCTAATATAAGAAATCAAATATATAAAATGACCACATAATATTAATAATAATATTAAAAGCAATTAATATGATGCTAAAATTGGTGCCTAGGGTTAGGGTCGTTACATTCACTCCCCCTTAAAGAAAATTCGTCCCGAATTTTAAAAAGACTTACTTTATGGATCAATAACAAAGATTATCTCTCACGCATTTCAAATTACACTTCCAAAGGGTTTCCTTAACGGCATGATTCTTCTATACCATTTCACAACCCAAATTTCTAGAATTTAATCCCGAAATTCCGATTCTAATAACTCTCAACGATTTCCCCACATAAGTCGAATCTGTCAAATCATCATTAACCGAAAAACTCCATACGTACGAAGGATCATCCCAAATAGATTTTTCATACCACGCTTTATACAGTACCCATTCAATGCTAAACTAAAAACTATTATTATACGCAAACTTGCTAAGGTTAATTAACTTCTCAACTTGAAAGGAAGTCCATCACACAACACACAACCTATTCTTCAAGAATCTAGATAGGCTTCTAATCTCTTCCTTTCAAGTAACTAAATTCTTCAAACTCTTAGGATCAGTAACAACTCTCAAAGGGAGCTTAAAAAGATAAAGTTCCACTTAAATAACGCAAAACAATTGTAACCACTCTCGGGTAGGGAATAAGAAAATTCCACTTTGTCTAAGTTAACTTCCTCGAAGCATACGCTATTACTTTCCCATTTCTCATAATATCACCACCTAATCTTTCTTGAATAAACACTTAAAAATCCACAAAGTTCTCAAATCCAATAGGTAAGGTAAGGATCGGATCCATAGCCAATCTATTCTCCAATTCTATCAATGTGATTCATCCTTATTACATCTTACACCATTAATATTCTTCCAAGTTAACTAAACCAACGATTTATAATTCTCAAGAATTTCCTAAAATTCCTTCGATAGCACTTGCCCACCCAAAGACCACGGACACAATCCTTGTAAGATTCATGGTAACTTCCAAGCTTACAACTATAGAACACAAAATTTGGAATCCTCTCGATCCAACACACTTTAGCCACAATTTGCATACAAGGACTCCTCACAAGGAATCATTAAACCAACTCTCAAATGATTTTCATGATCTTCCCGAAACTTTAATTAATAAAGAGACCATCAATCCTAATTACCACAAAGCCATCAAACTGAGGATTGGAACTCGGATTATCATACTTAGAATCAACACATGAGATACCTTGATGGAACACAATTACCATCTACTCACAACTAACACGAAAAATTTCCGGAAGGACTTCTTATGTAAGGCTAACACATACTAATTACCCTTCACATTTTTAACCAAAACTTTCTGCCTTTAATGCTTATATAACAAGAGTACCATATAAAGGTTTATCTATATCAAATACCAATGTAATCAAATTAGATATAGAAAATAAGACTCACTTCTCATGATAGTCTACCAATGCACAACAACTACTTACCCATCTAGGTCAAGTATATCTCAAAATCATAAATTGGTAATCATACCAAATCAGCTGGCAATACATGCTCAGCCCTAACCACATCACCACCGTGGCAAACCAAAGGAGATTCGAGATATTCTCTCATAAGAGCAGAATCCTCTAACAATAAAACAAATTCTCAAGTAATGTATGCCACATAGAAGCAACATGCTATGTCACACATAATGATATGAAATAGGATCTATAAAATATGACCCCTAACTTCTGAGACAGGGAATATACCTCTAGTGACCTCTGAGGAATCTATCTCTCTTGGACCCGAAACACACACTCGATCACAGGCCTTCTCTTTCGGTTCCCCTTCGTTATCCCTTTTGGTACCACCTCTTTGTTGTCCACCCGGCTGACCGCTGCTTAAAGCTCGTCCATGCTGCAACCTTGGGCAATTCCTCCTAAAATTCCCCATTTCTCCACACTTCAAGCATTTCCCTTGCTTACTCCAACACTTATCTTTAGAATGACCCCTCTTCTTGCAGTATTTACAAATCATCCCATATTGTTTGAATATTGGCCTAGACGAAGAAGCTACCACAAGTTCCTCTCTCACCCTTCCTGAAGTTAAAGCCCTTGGCTGTCCTCTAATGATTTTGGATCCTTGTCCTCGATACTTTGGTTTATTTCTAATCCCACCCTCAGATTTTCCACTATTTTTCTCAATGCTATTCTCGATCTCATATGCTCTATCTATGGCTGTCTGATAATTGGTGAAGCTATCAATCACTAATTTCTTCCTAAACTCAATCCTCAAACCTGTTACAAACCTAAGAACTCTTCTCACTTCATGCGATACCAAATGAGGGCAACACCTAGCTAGTTTCTCAAACCGGACTGAATACTGTTTCACCGTCATGTTCCCTTGTTTTAGTCCTAAGAATTCAATCTCCTTCCTATCCCTTGTAACCATTGTAATGAAATAATCCTCGAACTGATGAGTGAAATTATCCCAAGTCTGGGGCGTATGATCCCGCTCCCAACTTCCCTTCAAATTCTGCCACCACTGATCAGCTGGACCTTCAAGTTTGAAAACGGCATACTTAACTTTCTCTTCGTTGCGACTCTCCATAACCTCAAAGATTTTGTTCATTTTCTCTAACCATCTTTCTGCCTTTAACGTATCCGGATATCCATTAAAACTCGGTGGATTCATTTTCACAAACCTTTCCCATCCATCACTTTGACATCCCTCAGGTTGATTCGAAACTGATCCTCTAGTCTCCATATTCTGTACAAACATCCCGAATAATTTCATCATCTCTTCATTCTGAATTCCACCTATACCCATATCTCCTTCATTTCCTAGAACCTTTCGCTGATCATCAATGCTTCCGGCCATTAGAACGAACTCCTGCATTAAACACTCGGCGTCAATTACCACACATTCCCCCTTAGTTTAGACATCTACCCTTGACCTCTAAACTAAGCTCTGATACCAACTGTGAGCACCCCAACCCGGGACCTAACGCGTGTCCCGAGCTTGAGAAGCTCAAACTAAGAAAAACCCATCTTAATTTTTAAAACTTTTATTTGCCTTTACAAGAAAACCAATGCTCAATTCTTTTCCCATAAACAAAATCAACTAATAACATCTCCACTTGGAGGAATTTAAACAAATACTTTAATAACAAAACTTGCTTAATTACATTGAGAACTCTAATTAACATTGTTTAACAAGAGTTTTCATTACAACTTATAAAAGAGTTAATACTTAAATATGACTCCCGACAATCCACATATATACCTATCTTGACAAGTCCCAAAAGCAAGAGCCCAAACTCTTTCCCCGGCCTCACTGATTCAGGTCACCTGTCTCAGCACAATCTAAAGCAGTAAAAGGGAAAGGGTGAGAATAAATCTCAATAAGCTATTATGAATGCAGCAAGATGCCAAACAAGATGCAACACATAGCATGGCAGCACATAACACATTATGAAAGCGGTAAACACCTTACGTTACCTCATTTTACCTTTCCCGTCTGAACAATAAGTGGTACAACGTGGGAGTAAAACTCCTCTCTTTGGTGAACTGCCTCCAGCACATTCACCTCTTATAGGACTCATACTCCAGAGATCCATATAAGAAAAGATACCTATATCATAGTATCCAACAATAATATCGCTACTATAAAGCTTTAGGCTTAATACAGAAGCATTCCCCCTAATCACCAATCGCAACGGTCTGTAAAGCTTTTTGGGTCAATACAGTCGTTAGCACACCCACTCTGTGGCCACAGAGGGGAACGGTCACAGGTATAATGAACCTTCAATCACTTATAGAACAAATCAATAATTGATTGAATTCCATTATACCCCCGAATATCAACACGTTCAAGCACATAATAGATACTTGAAATAAATCCACAAAAAGGGATAATAATATAACAACATGGTAAAATATACTCATGCTAATCCATACCATAGTGCAACAGTTCATTTAATACACTATGCATACTACCATTAACAAATATGAGTTCAAATAAGGTATCCACATAACCACATAATCCACACCGGGATGCAATATAATCAATATGCCAGATAATCCACAACTGGGATACAACATAACAATATCAAATAATCCACATTCGGGATACAATACAACCATATACCAAATAATCCACAATCGGGATACAATACAACCATATACCAAATAATCCACAATCGGGATACAATACAACCATATACCAAATAATCCACAATCGGGATACAATACAACCATATACCAAATAATCCACCATTGGGATACCATACCACCATGTGATATATACACATTTCCAATTAACGCACTAGTGTCTCTACAGTATTCAACTAATCCCCAAGGTTATGAATCAAGTAAGGCCACTCTAAACCATAAACCATTCATACGAAGTCATTACTCAACCTTGCATAATATAAATAAAAGTGTAAGACCTACTTCCCACAATTCCATTTTAATCAAATAAGACATCATGGCCTAGCCAAGGTATTATATTTTAACTTAGGTTAAAAAGGATTGATTTATATCCGGGTTGGGTTAGGCTCTATCAATTTATAATGGTTATTAATCATGTCACGAGGTTGGTGGTAAAAATCAGCAAGAACAGAAACTGGGGAAAGTCAGTCGACATGGGCGACCGCCCACTCCACTTGGGCGACCGCCCAAGTGGATTTCAAAAGGGAATGGAAGTTACTGAGACGATGGGCGACCGCACACGATGCCATGGGCGACCGCCCAAGAAGGAAGGAGAAGCACACCACTTACTGGCCACATGGGCGGCCGCTCAAGCCCCCATGGGCGACCGCCCAAGAGCCGATTCACCCTACCCGAATTCTAATCCCATTGTACTTATTTTCTTTTCCCTTTCATCCATCTCTCTTATTTTATGAACATCAAAAGGATTTTTCTAACTTCACAACTTCATCCTAAATCCATGGAACCCAAAATAATGTAAGCCTAGATTATCTACTACATGATTTCTAACCCATTTCACTAACACATTTTAAGATTACATTCTTAATCCAATTCAACCCATTTCTTATACTCTTTATCACTTCCATGAACCACAACTTTATCCTTGGTCATTACTTCATTCATTAACACCAAGAAAGTATTCCACTATACCAAATCACCATTAACAATTACAATTACTTTCTAATACTCTTACTTCAATTTAAATCACCATTTACAACCCAAATCAACTCAACTTTGATTTAAACCATTTCAAATCAAATTTACATTAATCAAACTACCAAGAATCATTTTCTTTCAACAAGAGATTAATTAACACATAAAGTGAGTCATTATTAGAAGGAAGTCATAATAACTTACTTTAGAATTTTAGGATGAAATGATAATCTTCTTAGCTTGATAAATTCCTCTAGATGCCCCAAGCACAAAAATACAATTTGATTGAGAAATGGAGGAGGATTGAAGATTCTAGAAACTTTGGGAAGGATGCTTCCATGGAAAGCTTCTAGGGAGATTTTCTAGGAGAAAGTAAGAAGAAAAGGAGAAGGTGAAAGTGAGGGAGGTGAAGGAAATATGGGGGGGTATGGGAGATTTGACTTAAGGTGAAAGAAGATGAGTCAAAATAGGGGGAGGGCATGGCCCCCCATACCAATCAACTAAGGCTTTTCACATTTTCCACATAAATAAATCTAACTATCCACATTTTATTTATTTTGTCCATTTCTATTATTATACTTCTCCCAAGATGCTTTATTTAATTTCTCAATCATCTCAACCTAATATAAGAAATCAAATATATAAAATGACCACATAATATTAATAATAATATTAAAAGCAATTAATATGATGCTAAAATTGGTGCCTAGGGTTAGGGTCGTTACATTAATGATTGTTTTTTTTGTAAATATGTTAACTTTATAAGGGTATAATGAATGTTTTTTTTTTTTTGTAAATATATTAAATCATCTATAGTATAAATCACACCGGTGAGTGAACAGTACTATGAACAGTACCAAATGTCATATTTCCCATTTTGCCCTTATTAAGTTGTCCCTTTCCCATTTTGCCCTTTAAATTTTTTTTTTAAATTAATTTTTTTTTTTAAATTAAAAAAAAAACATGTGTCCTCGAACACGGGCTTTTAGTAGTAAGGGTATAAATATATTCAAAACTTTCCATTTATGGAAGGGAACCTTGAAGTAGGACGGACCAAAAGGGAAAGTAGGAACATTGAAGTGGGACGGAGGAAATATAAAATAATGAAATTATAAATAATTATCTAAATATTAAATTTATTTTATTAAAAAAATATACTAACAACATAATAATATTTTTTTTTGAAGAATAAAAATTATAAATAAAAAATATCTAATACCCAAAAAAGAAAAACAAAGAAAAATAAAAAGAAAACCTCATTTTATCCAACCCCCTTCTCACCCCAACATTTCATCCTTTCCAATTCTTCTTCCTAAATAACCACCATCTCTCTTCTTCTTCATCCTCCGTAACCCTGATCCCCCTTCCTCCTTCGGCTAATGACCACCAACCCACCCTCACATTCCCAGCTCATTTTTCCGTCACCATCCATCTCTGCCTTTCGTCCCTCTACCCGCCCCCTGTCCTTCCATGTTCGTCTCCCCGCCTCCCC
Source organism: Adenophora triphylla var. japonica (assembly GCA_022495995.1). Taxonomy (NCBI): domain Eukaryota; kingdom Viridiplantae; phylum Streptophyta; class Magnoliopsida; order Asterales; family Campanulaceae; genus Adenophora; species Adenophora triphylla. The sequence goes on along the minus strand of JAFEMH010006770.1, from coordinate 54,214 downwards.
TTGATGTCCGCCATCACATAGCTACCTTCAAGCCTCTTATCTTCATCTTCAATCTCATTTCACTCTTTCCCCCAAACGATAATCACTCATCTTCACCCTGATTCATTGCGAAGATCAGATCCAACTGTTGTTGAAACCCTCCCCAGATCTTAGATTTTGGGTTGTTATTTTTTCTATCTTTCATTTTGTATAAATTAATTGGATTTTGGAATTGTTGTTAATTTTGGAGAATTTATTGTGATCTTGTTTTGCTATTTTGTTCTTTAATATTGTGAAATTGGTGATTTTGAAGGAATATCGGTGGCGGCGGCCGTAATTGGGTGGTGGAAGTGGAAATGGGTGGTGGTGGTTGTCGGATTTTGGGAGAAATGGTAGTGGTGGTTATTGAATGGTGGGTGATGGTGGGGTTGGGTAGGTGGAGAAAGAAATTATTTTTTTTGTCACAATTGGGAGCACACCGACACTAATGTCATTCTATTTTTAAGGAAATGACCAAAATAAACCTAACATGGCATGCAAATCACTAATTTCTGTTAAATTTCTAACGTCGTTAGAATGGCAGACACGAACGTACTTAACAATAAGCACGTCAGGATAAACGAGGGAACTACGACATGGGTGCTTGCATTTTGCGCGGAGGCCGGTGTTCCTTCATTCGTCCTTCGCATGGTCGTGCTTATTCTCAAGCATGGCCGTGTCCGCCATTTCAGTCGGTTTGTCACCCTTTTCATTGTTGTCCAAGCTACTGTGCTACATCAATTGTTTAGAATTCCTTAAATATCTCAGAGTAAGAGTCCTAATTTTCTTTTTAGTATGTACTAGAGTAAGAGTCTCGACACAAATGGCAAATAATGAATAATATTTTGGACAACTTTGCCCTTCAAACGGTTATCTAATTACAAAAGAAAAAACCTCATCTGCTTATATATTATAGATAGTATTTTGGACAATTATATTCTCAAACCACTTGCAAGATTTATACAATATTTACCATCTCTTATTGTTTCTTTAATAAGCGTGCAAAATCAACATAAAAGAATCTTGCCATAGAACGGAGGAAGTAGGTAACTTTTTTATTCACGTTCGATAGCTATCATGGTTTTTTACACGAAGTAGTTAATTAATCATTCAATATAAAAAAAATAAAAAAAAAATCAATCAAATTAAATTTCAATCATTAAAGTTATTATCTTTAGTCGTATAACATTTTAATATTCATGAACATTTCAATTAAGTTTAGGCATGTTCTTAAGATTGTTCTCCTTGTCCACATGTTATTATGTAAATATTTTCAAATTTAATGTAATTAATTTGCTTATTTGTTAATAATCAACCTTAGAGGTGGTCTTTTCATTCCCTACATATATCAGGTATTTAGGGAGCAAAAAAGTGGAGATCAATTTAGATCCCAATATTTGCTTTGTGTAGTTAGAAAAGGACTGGTAGCTAGCAAGCAATGATGAGTGAAAATTTGTTGGATGACACAATAGTGTTAATTTTGAGAAGACTCCCTCCAGAATCTCTACTACGGTTCAAATCAGTCTCAGAATCTTGGTGTCAACTAATAGAAAGTCCTCAATTCATCACCGAGCACTATGAAACTCGCGCATCTATAGGCAACAATGATTGCATCATCGTTAAGTTGGAACGTCGTAACTATTTTTCTTTGGTCTACAATCATTCAGCGTTGTTGGGTGACTTAAAACACTTGCACGATTATTGTGGAACAGTTGTTGCTCCATGTAACGGTATAGTTTGTTTGTTTCTTGATTACCTTACTATTCGACTGTGTAATCCTGCCATCGGACAATATAAGACCTTGCCAAGGTCCCTTATGCTAGACCTTGTACCACCTGAGAATTTTTATTGTACCAATTATCATATTCTTGGGTTAAATTTTGATCCTAAATCTAATCGATATAAAGTGGTCAGAATTTGGGCATTCACCCGTCGCGTGCATTCCCAGAGACCATTGTTGATGGATGATTATATGACCAAAGTTGAGGTATGGACACCAGGAAACAACTCATGGAGACAAATTGATGCCGTTCCACAGAACCCATTAATTTTCTATGACGGTCCCATAAATTTGAAAGGGAGATGCTATTGGCTAGCTGGATATATAGAGTCAAGGATGTTTGTTGCATTCGACATGATGATTGTTGCATTCGACATGACGCTTGAGGCATTTCAGTCTACCCCTTTGCCTGATGCTCTACCTGTTAAACACAATAATCGTAAGTATATGAGATTAGCTATACTAAATGAATCAATAGTTGTGTTCAGTACCCCACTTCAACACAGTCCAGAATGCTTTGACGTTTGGCTATTGAATGGAAGCGACCACGGGTCTTGGTCTAAATACATGACCGTGGAGATGCCACCACTAGGTTCAATTCCTAAATGCTGGAAGAACAAATTTAGGAATCCAGGACCATACATGATGTATCCTTTGGCATTTTGGAATAACGGGGAGCTGATTCTTCGCGATAAGTTTGGAAGATTAGTATTTCTCAATACGAGTACAGGAAAAGCAGTACACAGTGAGTTTCGGATTAAATTTCAGCGCAAAATTAATGTTTATAGTGAGAGTCTTGTTTCGATCAATGAATGGGTGATATGAATAATGAATGACCAAAATGACTGGAGTTGAGGAGGTGATATATTTTGGGCAATTGATCTTCAGATTTATTGTTTGACTAGTTAATGAATTTGTACTTATAAGTGAGATTCAAACTGCTTATTATAAATAAAAAACATAGCATGTTAATTAACTTATTGTTAAATTTTCAACTTGGGCATGAACCTTATACATAACATTTCATATCGATACTTTCCAAAATGACTCTTATTTCAAAATAATTTTTCATTTTTTAGGACAGAGGGTATGTGTTAAAATGTGGAGAGGAGTAGGATTATAATTTCTATATTATTTCACTCTCATTTTTTACAATTGTCCTAAACACCTATTTATACTACTTTTAGAGTCCTAATTCTAATAGGAGATACAATCCTATATATACATAATAATCCTTCTTTGACTAGGATTCTATTTTAGCTATGTATTCTACTTTCCTACTTAATTAAGGAGTCTTCCTAAAATACGAAGCTAACATTAGGAAACAAGTATTTTCTTGCAAACTCGGTCCGCTCCATCGGTCTAGATCCGTTTCACTCCTGGCTCGATCCATGTCGCTCCACCATATTCTCCAACTCCCCCCCTCAAGTTGGAGGATCTACAACGTAGATACCCAACTTGCCAAATAAAAATTAAAACGTTTTAAAAAAAATTCTTTCACTTCGACATGCGACATCAGACCGAGTGAAACGGATCTAGACCGATGGAGGTTGCTTCTGTTTTACCATTCTGGTCATGGTTCACGGCAAAGGCACTCATATTGGTGATGGAAGGCTAGAGCAGAAAGATTTGGAACAACACAGTCTGTGCCTAGTGATGAGGATTAGAAGAAGGCTAGGCATGCTAGGTTTGCACCAGCTTCTAGTACTATTATTGATTCAACAATAAGAACAGTAAAAGAAAGCAAGGGCACTCGTGTTCTCGTAATCGCAAGTTAATGGCAAAGGAACTATGACGGTGATGTGGTTTGGGGGCGCTTAGGGTTTTGCCGCCAGGGTTTTCGCCATGAGAAGTCCTTCATGGATCTTAGCGATACCATGTTAAAATGTGGAGAGGAGTAGCATTATAATTTCTATATTATTTCACTCTCATTTTTTACAATTGTCCTAAACACCTATTTATACTACTTTTAGAGTCCTAATTCTAATAGGAGATACAATCCTATATATACATAATAATCCTTCTTTGACTAGGATTCTATTTTAGCTATGTATTCTACTTTCCTACTTAATTAAGGAGTCTTCCTAAAATACGAAGCTAACATTAGAAACAAAGATTTTCTTCGCAGTCCCTGGCCCGCTCCATCGGCCTGTGATCCGTTTCACTCCTGGCCTCGATCCATGTCGCTCCACCATATTCTCCAACTGTATGCAATGTCTTATTAGTTATTTGTATATTTTTCCAATTTTGGTATCAAAATAGGAAATAAATTGGTTTAATATCATTTTCAATCACCGTAATTTAATCCAACTTTAACTTTATGTTAATTTGTGTGTTTAATTCTCCATGACATGACAGCTTCTTATCTCCTAATGCTTTAATTTGTGTATTTCTCCATGCCAGCTTGAATTACGTCCCAATGCTTTAACCCGGCCCTACATAGCTCCGACGATACTCATTTTTCTTTCATTGAAGAAAGAAGTTGATGTTGGCCTTGCTATCTACAACAACCATAGACACTACAAAAAAAAGGTCATTAACAATGCTTTAAAAATTTGTTATATAGCTTTTACGACGTTTTTCAAAAAGTTGTGTAGCCAACATTGTAATAGGTTAAGATTTTAAACAACATTTTCTAATTGTTGTGAAAACGTTGTTGAAACTGAAGTACAACGTTCTTAAAAACGTTGTAATATAATTAAGACAATACTTATATAAAACATTGTCAAAAAGGTATCAACAACGTTTATTCAAACGTTGTGCACCATGTTTTTTCTTTAAAATAAATAAATAAATAATTGGTCCCAAAATTCCTCATGATTACACTACAACAACTGATTCATAAGTAAAATACAATTCCGTCCCAAATTACACCTGCTGCTGCAACAAAGTATTTTCTTCTGAATTTTTAGTCGCTTTGTATAATGACCATGATCTACAAAGTCAATCTTACTAGTACATAACAAAGTATTTTCTTCTGAATTTTTAGTCGCTTTGTATAAGAAACCATAGATTCTCTTGCAAAACCCTTCGGCTTTTCCATCTCGTCCATCAACAATCTCTCTGACATATATCAAGTATGGCTTTTGAATATTAAAAAGTTGGTCATTTCAATAAGGAAAATGTGAGAAATGAGAAATAAATATAATGCAATTCTGAAGATACAAATGAAATTTAAAGTGAAATCTTTGTAAATACCTTAAGGGTATGTTTGGCAACCTCAATTTCAAGACTTGGATTTGGAATTGGAAGAACAAAATAAATTCCGTGGAACTAATTTAATCCTTTCAATTTCAATTCAATGGATTGGAATTGAGTTGCCAAACATAAGTCACTGAGCCTCCTTGAATAGGTTAATACTCCGTTAGGAATGATTTTGTACCCATCATATGACGTGAACAACCACTATCGAAGTACCAAGTTCCTGAAACGTTAGTCCTTAAAGTTGTGTAAACAACATAGCATTTCAATTTTTCCTTTGGTAACCAAGCCTTTTTCGAAAATCTGGATTTCTGTTCACCAGTGTTGTCTTGAGTGTTGCCCTGAAAATTTGGCGACACTTGAGGCAACACTTGAAGACTGAACATTTTCTTTTGAAGAATAAAGCAATCTGATTTTATATGTCCGTGTCTCGCGACAAAGATCCACATTTATTGGATTGATCAGAAGTATCACTAGGAGTACTACCCTTTTCCTTGACACTCTCTTTTACAAAACAATTTTTAGTTTCAACATCAAACAAGGAAGAGATAATATTTTCTAGTGATTCTTGGAACCCAAGACCAGCTTTCAAAGGCTTACTCAAATTAAGTATCTCATCCAATTTGGATGAACTCGTGTTGAGTTTTTTGAAGGTGGATTTGGCTAGGTTGAGTTTGGCCTTGATTTTATCAAGATCCAAATCTCTCCTACTGAGTTGAACCTCCAGCCGAGTCAAGGAGATTTTAAGATAATGATTTTCCTTTTTCAAGAAAACAACCATCTTGTTCTCCTTTTTCCATTCCACGAGGAGGGACTTATAGAGGTTTTTTAATTCATGAATGAGCTCATCTTTACAAAGATCATCCTCTATAGACTCCTCTGAATTTAAACCAACTGAATCATGCAAGCAAATATCATTTAAAGAATCATACCTGCTGAGTGTTGTGTCAAGTGTTGCCATTTCCTGGACGACACTTGGGGCAACACTTTCTGAAGAAGTCACAAGTGTTGTGTCAGGTGTTGTCAAATCTGGAACAACACTTGAGGTAACACTTTCTGAAGAAGTCAGCTCCTCTACCGTGGCCATCATGACCACTTGCTCCGTCTTTTCATCTTTCTCCGTTCCTTCCTCCTCTCCATCACTAAGAGATACCCAAAAAATTTTGCCCGCCTTTATCAAGGTATTATCACATTCGTTGGCATAGTGACCCCAACCAGAACAAGCATGACATTGAATGGATCCAATGTATTTAGGATCGAACCGAATCTTTTCCGAGGATGCACGCCTAGGTGGGGTATCCTTTTGATTTGGAGGAGGACATCTCCTTGGCACAAAACTAGGTGTTTTGGCCGATTGGTCTTTAGCCTTTACCTGCACACTGTTAAATTTCCTAAGCATGGAATTATATTTCTTTGCAAGTAAAGCTACACTAGTATTTTCATCTAACTCCTCGAAGGCTTCATCTTTATCATCCACACATGTGTCCGAAGATTCGACTTTTAAGGCAATATTTTTGCCTTTAGAAGCCTCGGTTTGTTCATTGAGATTCATCTCAAAGTTTTTCAAAATGCTCATTAAGGAGTTAATGTCCATAGTTGAAAGATTATGAGCCTCTTCAATAGCTGAAACTTTAATATTAAAACGTTCGGAAAGAGTATGAATAGCTTTTGAAACAAGTTGTTTATTTGTAAAAGGTTCCCCTAATACTTGACAAGCATTTGAAATATCAATCAACTTTTCAAAATAAGAAGTAATATCTTCGTTTTCACCCATTCTTAATCTTTCAAATTTACTAGTGAGACCTCTAAGCTTTGTTTCTCGGACACTACCATCTTCTTCACAAAATCTTTGTAAAGTATCCCAAGCATCTTTTGCAGAGGGACTATTTTGAATGAGCTTGAACATATGCATGTCAACCCATTCATAGATGACATTTAGTGTCTTTTCATTGATACTAGCAAGATTATTTTCTTCAAGTGTCCATTCGAATTCAGGTTTGACTTGAATGTCACCATCTTCATCCTGAAGGAGTAATGAAAGAGAACAACCATTTAAAATAGATCGCCAAGCTCGAAGATCAATTGATTTGATATGCGAGCGTAGGCGAATCTTTCAATAAGCATAATTTGATCCGTCTAAAACCGGTAATCTCTTTTGATTAGGGTTGGCAGGATCATAAGCCATGACAAAAGGATCTAAACACTTAGTATATCAAGTGCTAGGCTCTGATACCAATTGAAATTTTCTATGGCTTAGAACAAGTGAGGCGAAACTCACAAAGTGAGACGAAACTCACAAGTGTTGTCCTTAGTGTTGGCAACACTAACAACAACACACACCAATTCTAGAAAAACACAAATAAATAGAAATAAATCTAATTTGCAGCGGAAGAATTAAAACAATACACAAGAATGTAATTTTTATCAAGTTATATAAATATATAACTTGATGGGTGCCAGGAGGGCAAGACCTTTCTATTAATAATATGAATTCAATACAAGGTCAAAGAAGTTCCTTAATGATAAACAATCATTAACATAAGGAACGATATATAAAAGAACTCTCTCTGAAAATGAACACTCAAAACCTCACAAAAATATGAAAATCTATATGAAATTCTCGAGTGTCGGACTGAGTGTTGCCAACACTGAATGGCAACACTTAAGAACAGAATTCTATTTCTTGTGCAGATTTGCATTTTCTGAATTGGATGATCTTCAATGAAGATCCACTGCACTATTTATAGGCCACAAAGTCTTGAAGCCTACTCAAAATGATCAGCAACAGTCTTGAAGTTTGTTTCCTCCATTTTAGCCTTCTCGCCTCAAATGTAGGAGACTTAGTCTTCTTTGGCTTCTCTTGCTTGTACCTCTCAGCTATAGATGCATTGTACTATGACTTGTTCTCCCCCTGAATAGCTAGATAATATCTCTTTTTGCTTGGTCATTAATTAAACATATAAACACATGTTTATATATTAATTTCCTCCTCTTCTTCGAACATCACGCCTGGGCAGATTCTGATGACCTATTCAAGCTCATTTTAAGCATACTAACTACTGTTATTTAAATATTAATTTTCACATTATTATTTGTGAAAAATACAGTAACTATTTCAGTGTTGCCAAATCCAAATGGCAACACTTGTGGCAACACCAGTGGCAACACTGATTTGCAACACTTGGGACAACATTCATGGCAACACATGATCTAACATTAACAATCTTCCGTCAATTATTATTCAAACTACAAAAAATGATTTAACATTTTTAATGAGTATAATGGCTTATATGGAAACACTTCTCAAAGCCAACAATATGAAGATGCTTCCTCTACTTATCAACAAAGTTTTACTAGTGGGGATTCATATAGTTTTTTTGCAAATTTGTATAGTAAAAAATGTGGTCCTTCTCAAAGTTCATCTTCATCATCATCAAACATTCTCGTGGAGTTAGAAACATACTTCGCTATCAACTTTTAATTAAATCAAGACCCAAATTCAAATGAATTTGATGTTTTACAATGGTGGTCAAGAAGGAAAGAAATTTATCATATTCTTTCAATGGTTGCGAAACAAGTCTTAGCATCTCCCGCTTCAACGGTGGCGGTTGAATCGGCATTTAGCATTTGAGAAAATGTTTTGGATGAAAGACGTTCCCAACTAACTAGTGAAAATTTGAAACATCAACTCTTACTTGGCGATTGAGTTAGACCGGAAAAAAGACAACAAGACTTGCCTTATGAAGAGGATCTTTTATTATCGGATTCAAAATATCAATACGATGTCAAAGACTCCACGAAAAGTAGTGATGAATGAATGATATTTTAGATTAGTTTAGACTTTAGATTATGTTTATTTTTATTTAATTGTAATAGTTAAGTTGAGGTAAAGGCTCCTAAATGTCCTCCTTTATTTATAAAAGGATAAGGTTGGTTGTCCCCCTCTTTGTAATTTTATTTTAATTAATAAAATTTAAGGGTACCATCTCTTTTTTCTTTTATATACTTTCGTTTCTTTTTAAAAAGTTAAGTTTTATTTCTTTCAAAATTCATAACTTTTTTATATAATTTTTTGCAAAAAATATATGTAGTAAATAAAAGTCTAAAATAGTCTTCTTTATCACAAAAAAAAATTGAAAAAAAAAAGTTAAAAAACAGTATAAAACTTAACAGAAACTGTTAAAAAGTTAACTGTTTTTTCAAAAAATTGTTAAAAAATTAACTTTTTTATTCAAAAGCTGTTAGAAAATTAACTTTTTTCATAACTGTTTTTAATTTTGTTAAAAATTTCTTATAAAAACCTAATTTAAAAAAGAAAAAAATTAAAAACAGTTAACCGGTTAACCGGCAAACTGGTAAACCGTAAACCCGTGACCGGCTAAGACGGTTAACTGATTCGATTTCAATTGAAAATTTTGAAGATTGAAAATGCCAATTCGATAATCGTGAACCGCCGATTAATCGAACCGACCACATCTTGGACTCTTGCAACCGATTTTCTAACCACATTAGAAAATACTCCCTCCGTCCCATTTCACTGTGGATCTATTTTTTGGGCACGAAAATTAAGAAAAAGTAGAAGAGAGAAATAGGTGGAGGAGGTGTTTGTGAGTATGAAAAATTAAATAGGAGAGAGAATGAGTGGGAGGAATAGTTAGGAGAGAATGTTGTGAGTGTAAAAGTAAAGTATGAGAGAGAATGAGTGGGTGAAATAGTAAAGATTCTTTGCTATTTTGAATAGTTCACACTGGAGTGGGACGTCCCAAAAAAAAAATAAGTTCACACTGAAGTGGGAAGGAGGAAGTATTTAATTATGGGCTAGCAAGCAAACCATGTGTTTTATTTGTTCTTTTAATTGATAAAAAATAAAATGGACCCACCATTTTGCTAATAAACATCAATCACGTGCTTCACATAATCTAAACAAAGAAAGGCCATGTGATGTCTCTACTCTACTACTCTCTAGTCTACGCGCAGTAGTCGTCGGACTTCAACTCTTTCCTCCACTCCCATTTGTTCAAAATATACCTGTTAGAAACCCTAGAATATTCCACTTCTAGTTCTGCTGACTTTTTAAATCCCCAAAATACCCTTATATGAACTCATAATTCCACATCTGGACGGCAATATAAGATTATTATTTATTAATTCTGAAAGTGACCGCAAAAACCGAAGAATAAATGGAGGCCACATGTGAACAAAGGATGACGATGGGATGGCCATACCATATGACATGAATTATTTTGCTCTTATTATTAATAAACTTAGTGGTTTGCTTTGCTTGCTTGCCCGCCCATCCTCTATTTTGGTTGAACTAATCAATGAAAATGACAACACTGGCCCTTTAGATCATTTAATTCAATTGATTTAATTCTGGATTCTTCCATCTTATATTTTTTCCGTCTCTCGATTTAATGTTTTTTAGTTTGATTTAACACAAAAATTAAGAAAAAATAAATATTGTGAATATAAAAAGTAAAGTAGGAGAAAGAAAGTAAGTAGTGAATTTTTGTTGTGAATAAAACAAGTAGGTCTCATTGTTCATTTTAATTAATAAAGCAACTAAAATTCTTAAATTGATGCAGACTAAAAAGGAAAGTAAGAATTTTAAACCGGACCGAGAGGGAGTAATAAAAGTGTACTCCGTCCATTTCCTATTAGTTATAAATTATTTTTGATATGATTATTAAAAAAATGTGTAAGTGATATAAGTATTGTGTATTTGAGAAGCGAAATAAGAAAGAGAATGTGCTATAAAGAATAGTATTGATGAATAGTTGTTGGGAATATAGAAATGTTTCTCATCATTTGAATAAAGAAGTATTTTAAAATTTTAATTTTGAAAGTAATTTTTAGCGAGACATGTTTTCGAATAAAATAATACAAATTTTAATGGGATAAATGAAATATATTTAAAAAAAAAAAAAAAAAAAAAACATGTACTCCCTCCGTCCCATAGAACATTACCCCTTTTGCTATTTTGGGCGTCCCTCTTTAAAGTCCCACTTTCTTAAAAAGGAAACCTTAAATCACTATTCTCTCCACTCATTCTCTCTCCTACATTATTTTAATACTCACAACACCATTATAATTTACTATTCTCTCCACTCATTCTCTCTCCTCCCACTCACAACATCTACTTTAATAACATTATTCCTTATTTTCCGTTCTCAATAGTAAACGGGCAATGTTCTATGGGACGGAGGGAGTACATTCTTTCAAACCCATACATCATCAAGGAGCAAGGTCACATCATTGGTTTCTCGAAGGTTTTTGCACTGATTTAGGAACTTAATTTCAATGAAATTTACTTCTCTTCTCTATACGGAATACTCCCTCCTCCTTCGTCCCAGATATTTTTCTTTTTGATTTATTTCATAATAAAAAAATTAGTTTGTTTTATTTTTAAAATGAAAAATGTGATTTACTTGCTAAATTTACAATAACAACTCACTTAATATTATCTATCAACTTTTTTCTCTTATTTTACTTTTCATATTCTCATTATTAGAAATATTATATTATCTGTTGGTTTTGATGTCATCTAAGTTAGGAATGCCTAAATTATGAGATTAAACAATCAAATTCGAAATTTCTGACACAATCGTAGGGAACGACCGCGCCAAGAGGAGAGCGCGATCGCGCCAAGTTACTGGATAAAGCGAGCGATCGCGCCCTTATTGAGGTGATCGCGCGGGTGCCGTTTTGGGGGACAGGTGGATCGCGCCCTAGGTTCGGAAAGCCTGTTCAGCGGCAGACTTGACTTAGGGTTGTAAAACCATGCATGGTTAGAAGTACGACATATAAATAGACCCTACCCCCAATCATGTTTTTAGTTGTTTTTTCTCATCTATTTCTCTAGATCAATGATTTACACAGACGGGAATTCTTTGGCAAGAATTTGTACATTAGATTAGAGATTGTTATCGGTTGATTTCCAGAAGATAATAATACTCTCTACCTCTGCCCGTTGACATAGCCAAGTTGGTGAACCACGTATATATTTGTGATGTGGGATTGTTGCTGGTTTTATATCTTCTACATAGACTCTGTTCTAACAAACTGGTATCAGAGCCGGTCAGGTTAAGGAAGATATAGGGTTGTTCCGCTGAAAAAAGGAGATGAGATCAGGAATTGAATCACCGTTCGACAAGTTTAATGGGACTAATAGTTTTTCTCTTTGGCAAATCAAGATGAAAGCCTTGTTGAGTGACAAGGGCTTGTGGGCTACAGTGGCTGCTGCAATCGGGGATCGTTAGGATCCAAAGTGCAAAGCAAAAGTCATTCCCACGGGTGATGTCGTGGCTGCAACGGTAGAAGGTTCGGAGAAAGCGAAAAAGATAGCAGAGAAGGAAGAGGCAGATTTAATCGCGCTAGATGAGAGGGTCCACTCTGAAATCATCAGGTGTCTATATTATGATGTTCTATCGGATATTACAGTTACCGATTCCGAAGGTGCTTTGTGGCTTGCGTCGGAAGACATATATTTGACACAATCATTGACCAACAAGCTATATTTAAAGCAAAGGCTATATTCTCTCCGAATGCAGGAAGGTATGCCCATTAGGGAACACCTAGATAGATTTACATCTTTATTACTTGAACTGCGTAATTTAGATGTTAAGGTTGCTGAAGAGGATGCTGCATTAATGCTTCTTGTTTCCCTGCCTTTATCATACGAGCACTACGTTGACTCTAGTATCAGTGGTAAGGAGACGGTGACTCTAGAGGAGGTGAAATCCTCGCTCAAGACTAGAGAGTTCCATCATAAGGCAAGCGGTAATAGTGGTACAGATAATCAGACAACAGGTTTGGTTGTGCAAGGCAACAGGGGTTCTAGCAGTAAACAGAAGAAGAAAAAGTCTTCTGGCAAGAGGGGCTCGAAACCTGATGATGTTTGTAATTACTGCAATGGAAAGGGACATTGGAATACAGATTGTCCTAGAAAGAAGCGAGGCGAGCCTCCAAATAGCAATGAAGTAAATGCTGCTGCAGTTGATAGGAGCTCTGATGGGGATTATGCTCTAGTGATAGAAGAATCTGCAAAACAGTCGGATGCGTGAATTCTTGATTCTGGGGCTTCTTATCATATTAGTCCGAGGAGATAGTGGTTTAGAATCTATGAGCAAGTAGATGGTGGTAATACTCATATGACCAACAGTGTTACTTGCATGGTGGTTGGTATTGGCTCGATCAAGGTGCAGACTCATGATAGTAAGTTATGCACTTTGAACGATGTGAGGCATGTTCCACAGATGACTAAGAAACGGATATCTCTTAGTCAGCTCGACAGCAAATGGTACAGTTTCAAAGGTAAAGATGGAGCAGTTTATGTCTGCAAAGGTTCTGAAGTGATTATGAGAGGCCTTAAGTGGGGCTCCTTGTATTTCCTCCAAGGAAGGACGCTTTCTGGGTCAGTATTGGTTGCATCGTCTAAAGTGGTCAAGGAGGATATGACCAAGTTGTGGCATATTAGGCTTGGGCATATGAGCATTAGAGGGGTACAGGTATTGGCTAATCATGGTCTTTTGTGTGGCCATAAGGTCAAGGATCTGAAGTGCTGCGAGCATTTTGACTTGGGAAGATGCAGCAAAGTAAGTTTCCTAAGGGGATTCACAGAACAAAGGGCAGTCTGGATTACATCAACTCAGATTGTTGAGTACCTTCACGTCAGGAATCATTGAGGAGTCACAGGTATTTCTTGTCTATTATTGATGACTACTCGATGAATACTTGGGTAATTATTATGAATTACAAGAGTGAGGCTCTCACCAATTTCATACAGTGGAAGACATTAGTGGAGAATCAGACAGGAAAGAAGATCAAGCGACTCCAGACAGATAATGGGTTGTAGTTCTGTAGTGTTGAGTTCGATGGGTTCTGTAAGAAAGTGGGGATGTATAGGCATCCCACTATTAAAGGTACACCACAACAAAATGGTGTAGCAGAGCGCATAAATTAGACATTGTTGGCTAGGGTAAGGTGTATGCTCTCCAATGTAGGGTTGTCTAAGCGATTCTGGACAGAAGCGGTTAGTACAGCATGTTAATTGATAAATCGCGAACCACATACATGTATCAGTCTCAAAGTTCTCAATGAGGTATGGTCAGGTAAACCCGTTGATTATTCTAATTTAATGGCTTTTGGTTGTACTACTTATTATGATGTGGATCATAAGAAGTTAAAGCTGAGGGCCAAAAAATGAGTCTTCATGGGTTATGGGGATGGTGTCAAAGGATACCGAATTTGGTCTCTATTAGAGGGTAGGGTAATAATAAACAGGAATGTTATTTTTGATGAAAACTCTGTGTTTAACCCTATTATGAGATATGTGATTGTATCAGGTGTTGATAGTATTGATAAACTGGTGGAGCTACAAGATACTTCATAGTTGCGTAGTACACAGTCAGATGTTCATCAGGATCTACCGTCAGAAACAGAAGCACCAGAAAGTTCATCACCAGTTTTCGAGGAACATGGGTTAGCTCAAGAGAGGTCTAGACGGGCTAATTTCGGGAAGCCTCCAGTGAGGTATGGTTTTGAAGACATGGTGTCTTATTCACTTCAGGTTGCTGAGGAGGTGGAGCCCGATTATTCAGAGCCAACTACTTTCAAAGAAGCATTTACATGTTTAGAGTCTGCCAAGTGGCATGCAGCTATACGGGATGAGATGGAGTCACTTCACAAGAATTCAACATGTGAGCTAATCAAGAGGTCAAAGGGCAGAAAGATTATAACTTGCAAGTGGGTTTTCAAGAAAAAGGAAGGTATGTCACCATCAAAGGGGGTCAAGTATAAAGCTCGTGTAGTTGCAAGGGGTTTCACACAGCGGGAGGGCGTTGACTATAATAAGACTTTCTCACTAGTGGTTAGACACACTTATATCAGAATGCTATTAGCAATGGTGGCACATCAGAATTTGGAGCTCGTGCAGCTAGATGTGAAAACGGCTTTTGTATATGAAGAGTTGGAAGAGTAGATTTATATGACACAACCAGATGGGTTTCAGGTTCCGGGAAAAGAAGACAATGTGTATAGGTTGAAAAATCCTTATATGGGCTAAAGCAATCGCGTATGCAGTGGTACAAGCGATTTGATAGGTATATGACAGAGATTGGCTACACGAGGAGCGCGTATTACTGTTGTGTGTATCACAATAAGTTAGTGGATGGTTCGATCATATATCTGGTTCTTTATGTTGACGATATGTTGATAGCGGCTGTTAAGAAGTCAGATATTCAGAAGTTGAAGGGTCTACTGTCTGCAGAGTTCGAGATGAAGGATTTGGGTGCGGCAAAGAAAATTCTGGGTTTGGAGATCTATAGAGATAGAGCTAACAGAAACTATTCATATCCCAGAAAGGTTACATCAAAAATGTTTTAGAGAGGTTTGGCATGTATACAGCAAAGCCTTTAGATTCTTCAAGTGCAGCGAATACACGTCTATCTGTCGCTTTTGCACCTTAGTCGGATAAGGAGAAAGAGTACATGGCTCGAGTACCCTATGCCAGTGCAGTTGGTAATTTGATGTATGCTATGGTTTGTAATAGGCCAGATCTTGCTCATGATGTTAGTGTTGTTAGTAGGTTAATGGGGAATTCTGGTAAGGAACATTGGCAAGCAGTGAAGATGATCTTCAGGTACCTTAGGTGTATATCAGATGTTGGGCTCATTTATGGAGGTGGTACATAATGTGCAGTTGAGGGTTATTTTGATTCGGACTACTCTGGAGATGTTGACACAAGGAGATCTATGACCGGTATGTGTTTACTCTTGGTAGGTCAGTTATCAGTTGGAAGGCTACTCTACAATCTACGGTAACATTGTCTACTATGGAGGCGGAGTATATGGCATTGACAGAAGCTGCTAAAGAGGGGATATGGCTAAAGGGTTTGATCAGCGACCTTGGATTACATCAGGATCAGACTATAATATTTTGTGACATTTTGAGTGCAATCTGTTTGGCCAATAATCAAGTTCATCAAGAGAGGGCCAAGCACATAGATGTGAGGTATAATTTTCTGAGAAGTGAGAAGCGGATCAAATTAAAGAAAGTGGGTACTACAGACAATCCTGTTGACATGTTCACGAAGTCCGTTCCAACTTGCAAGTTCCAACATTGCTTGGACTTGCTGAATGTTCGCAGCTATTAGATAGCATCTGAGACAGAGGGAGAGTTCTGGTTATGATTTGGAGGTTATATGTCAAGGTGTAGATTTGTTGGGTTAGGTGTTATCTAAGTTGGAAATGCCTAAATTAGGGGATTGAAAAAGCAAATTCGGAATTCCTGACACAGCCGAAGGGAGCGATCGCGCCAAGTTACTGGACAAAGCGAGCGATTGCACCTTTATTGGGGCGATCGCGTAGACGGGGCGATCGCGCACTCAGTCCGAAAAGTCCTATTCAGCGGTAGATTTGACTTGGGGGTTGTAAAACCCTGTAGGGTTAGGAGTAGGGAATATAAATAGAGCCTACCCCCAACCATCTTTGTAGTTGCTTTTGCTCATCTGTTTCTTTAGATCTAGGATTTGCATATAAATGAATTTTTTGCCAAGAATTTGTGCATTAGATTATAGATTGTAATCGATTAATTTCCAAAAGATAATAATAACCTCTCCCTCTGCCCGTGGACCTAGCCAAGTTGGTGAACCACATATATCTGTGTGTTGTGTGATTGTTGCTTGTTTTCTATCTTTTACATAGACTATTTTCTAACATTATCAATAATATATTTATATATATTTACTTACCTATTATGTATATCAATTAGATATTTAAATATTATATAATTTAGGAAGATATATCATAGTAAAAGATTATCTCTCATTATAACCATAGATTATTCTAGAACATTCTCTTGTAATCCTATATATATATGTAACACTTGTATCATAATAAAATTGAGTTATTGATATTAACTCTCTTTCCCATGTGTTGGGGATGGAATTTTTAATGTATGTATATGATCGACATCTTAAGCAGGTCAATATGTCAAGACGCCTTACATCTTGGTCTCAGCATCTTAGTCTCTGCATTTTTCCCAACATGTTGACCTCCACATGTTGACTTTTTCCCAACATGTTGACCTCCACATATTGAATTTTTACATGTTGACTTTACATGTACAGTTCACATCTTGGACCGACATCTTGGCTCGACGTCTTCATCAACATCTTGAAGCTGGACCAACTTGGGAGCAGTTTTGCGGTTGCTATTTTTTAGGAGCCATATGCGCATACCAGTTCAACCACGACTCTCCACCAACTGTCGAGTTTCTCTCAACAACAACCTTACCGAAATCTTAGGGATTGATCTTATCTTGTATTTAGCCTTTGTAGAGGTATAAAAGGGAGATCAGCACATGTAATTCACACACAGTCTTCACGAGTCTCACTCTCCCTTGCATATGCTCATTATTTTTTTAAGCTACCAACGAATCTTAATAAACTTTTTGGTCAAGGTAGGTCTTTCAAAACCTCCCGAGGTTTTATGCCGGCGAACAAGTTGTTCAAGGGCTTTCCTCGTTAAAATTCCTTTGTTCGTTGATTATCACATACACAAATCTATATTCCATTGCACCCAATTCTTTTCTTGAAATATTTGGTTATTTACGATCACTTGTTGAAATTTGACCAAAACAATTTGGCGCCGTCTGTGGGAAATTTGGTTTTTTAGATTTGTTTAGAACATCAAAATGGTCAATCCAACTTCCGGTCAGGTAACCTCAGTAACCTCCGCGGTGAGGGCGGGCGGCGGGGGCAGCAAGATGCACCTCGAGAGATGACCGCGTCTGAAATCAATCTTGGTTTCGTGACTAATATGGCAACCATGTTGAATGAACTGAATAAGCGAATGGATGCTCAGCAGGATACCAATACTATGATTTTCAATGCAATTGAGAATCTGCGAAAAGGAAAACAAGTTGAGCCTCAAGTTTAACTCCATTATCGCCTTTATTTCCTAGAACTTTTTTTGGTGCGAGTGCGGGGGCAATCTCGGGAGACATCCCTACGGCGAGTGCGCAAAGACAGACTGATAGTACAACTGTGACAACTGGTCAAGTTGCCCAACATGGTCACACCTTCCCATTCAGCCAACCTGTGCCAACATCTTGCTATACTTATGCCACTCCGTCTTCAGGACAAACAGGGAGTTTTTATAATGCATTTGATCATTCTGCTTCTCAATTTTATGCTAACACTTTTGCAGAAAGTCAAGTTGCTAGAGATTTGCAGCAGATCAAAGAGATGATTAGGAATGTGCCTGGAGTTACCTTGCCTTACCATCAAGCTTCTCCAATTTGTTATAATGAGTCTCGCTTTGTTCCAGCAATAGCCAACATGGAGATCCCGAAGAGATTTGCAGTGCCCCACATGAAGAAGTACGATGGGAGCACAGATCCAGTAGAGCATGTGTTGCTATACCAAGAATTAATGGACATTATCAGCATTCCTTCAATCTTCAAAGAAGCCTGTCTTTGTAGGGGCTTTGGTTCCACCTTGTCTGGACCAGCTTTGAAATGGCTAACCGGCCTATCTCTAAACTCTATATCATCTTATTCTCAATTAGTCAATATATTTGTGAATCAATTTTCATGTAATAGAGCTTTTGAGAAACTAACTAGTGACCTCTACAGGGTGGTGCAACGACCTGACGAAAGCTTGAAAGACTATTTGAACAGGTTCAACAAAGAGGCAGTGACTATCCCCAACTTGAACATGTCCACAGCCACCGAGGCATTCAGATTGGGCTTGAAGAAGGGTTCACCTTATTATGACGAATTGGTCATGACTTCGTGCAAGAGACTTGAAGATGTCCGGACGAGAGCTGTTAAATTCATCAGACTGGAAGAAGATAAGCTTATAGTCCTAAAATAATCACAATGAGGCTGACAAAATAAGAAAAGATGACCGCCTATCTTCAACATGTCAAAATGTTGGCAGAAAAAAAAAAGTACCTCAAGTTGTATTTCATGTAAGTTGTCATTTTTTCATAAAAGCAAACTCCAAAAACAGGTATGATTTAAATTTTGTCAAGTCATTTATTTATGTTTGTCAAATCTTATGTTATGCTAAAAATTCTTACTGACTTAAGCATCGGAGGGGTGTTAGCTAAGCTAACACCCAATCCTAACATGAATTTGTTTTGCAAGGTATGCAACTTGAACAAGCGGGGTAGGCTCAACATGTTAACACGCCAGTACGGCTCCAACATGTTGAGACCTAAGATGCAGTAGGCTCAACATGTTAACACGCCAGTACGGCTCCGACATGTTGAGACCTAAGATGCAGTAGGCTCAACATGTTAACACGCCAGTACGGCTCCGACATGTTGAGACCTAAGATGCAACAGGTTGAACATGTTAACACGCCAATACGGCTCCGACATGTTTAGACCTAGGATAAAGAAGTTCAACATGTTAACACGCCAGTACGGCTCCAACATGTTGAAACTTTAGCTGGAGAGGGATGGAACATGTTGACACGCCAGGACGGCTGATACTTGTTCTGCTTCTTCAAACGATTTACCTCTGATCAAAGGTACATTTTACTTATGATTAAAAGATTTACATCTTTTCTAAAGAATTAAGGTTTTGACACCTTCACCCGTGCGCACGATTTCACACTTATTCAAGTTGTGACCATTGGTTGTAACATTAACATGTTACCAATATGAACACCTGAAAAAGATGAAATCATCTTCCAATCAACTAAGGAATGAAGATTAACATCTTCACCGAAAATCAAGTTCAACACACAAAAGTAAGTCATGTCAACGCAAACATGACTTACACGATCCAATGTAAACATGTCAAACAAAGACATGCCAAATCAAATATAAAAATTTTGAGGACCAACCCTCATCTAACATATCAAATTTCAAACATCTTAACTAATGTTTCTTAAAGCTTTATCTTGATTTCTATCAAGATTCGTTTATAAGTTCTCAATGCGTTGGACAACTCTTTGGCGTAATCAACCGCTTCCTTAATGTCGATGAGGGGAGTAGCAGTTTTAAAATTCCTTGACTCTCCAAGTTTTCTCCGATTCAAGAAATTTTGGGGGCAATTGTTGGGGATGGAATTTTTAATGTATGTATATGATCGACATCTTAAGCAGGTCAATATGTCAAGATGCCTTACATCTTGGTCTCAGCATCTTAGTCTCTGCATTTTTCCCAACATGTTGACCTCCACATGTTGACTTTTTCCCAACATGTTGACCTCCACATGTTGACTTTTTTACATGTTGACTTTACATGTTGAGTTCACATCTTGGACCGACATCTTAGCTCGACGTCTTCATCAACATCTTGAAGCTGGACCAACTTGGGAGCAGTTTTGCGGTTGCTATTTTTTAGGAGCCATATGCGCATACCAGTTCAACCACGACTCTCCACCAACTGCCGAGTTTCTCTCAACAACAACAACCTTACCGAAATCTTAGGGATTGATCTTATCTTGTATTTAGCCTTTGTAGAGGTATAAAAGGGAGATCAACACATGTAATTCACACACAGTCTTCACGAGTCTCACTCTCCCTTGCATATGCTCATTATTTTTGTAAGCTACCAACAAATCTTAATAAACTTTTTGGTCAAGGTAGGTCTTCCAAAACCTTCCGAGGTTTTATGCCGGTGAACAAGTTGTTCAAGGGCTTTCCTCGTTAAAATTTCTTTGTTCGTTGATTATCACATACACAAATCTATATTCCATTGCACCCAATTCTTTTCTTGAAATATTTGATTATTTACGATCACTTGTTGAAATTTGACCAAAACACCATGTATAAATTGAATTCGTCTAACCCTTTTTACTCAAATATGGTCAAACCAAGAACCTTATTAGGTAATATATATTTCAAAAAGTGTTTTATATGAGTTCATTTATGTATGAGGTCCCTCATATAGCCTCCTAATCTTCAAGGTAACATAGCCAATTTGAGTTATTTCCATCGGATCCATGAACTCAGATTATATTCTTCAAAAGCACCTAATTAGTTTATGACAATTCTAAATATCAAGACTACTTTTACCAAAAGCCCTACAAACCGACAATTTATTCACCTCCCCCCCCCCCTCTCACTCTTCTTACTCTCTTCTTTGGCTTCCTCCATCTTCGGGTGCCAAGATCCTATCCAAAAATCCCCCGACCCATGCTATTTCGCTTATCACTTTTGTCCTCAACCACGTTTTAGTGGTTGAAAATTTTATGATACTTGTAGATCAAGCAAATATTGAACAATGTTAAAACTGAAAGCATCAATTTTGAATGGTCAAGAAGTTAAATGATACTCTGATACTCACACTTGTTGCAAACAGAGTCTGGAGTTTGTCGGTACTAGATTTGCTCGTTGAATGAGATGCCACTGGACATCCATGAAGCTAGAGTGAAGGACGTGGCGACCGACATTTTAAACACACACGCTAGTGTAAAGAACAAATTGGGTACCCAATTTCACACGGTTAAATCGAAAATATGATCTGAAATATAATCTGTAACAAATAGGTACTCATCCCTCAATGATGCTTGGGTGAAGAACAAATCGTTTATGTTGCTGATACCGAATAAAAGGCTAGAGAATAGAATGGCCGAACGAATAATGACAAGAATCAATTTCTGAAAGCTTCAAGCTTTTCTTTTTCTATTTCATATAATCAAAAGTCTAATTTTCGAAATTACACAAAGCCCTATTTTTATATGACTACAAAGACTTGAAAAACAAGTCAAAACACTTCTAAAAATATGCCTAATATATATGGTAACCTAATAGACTATTATTTCATCAAAATAAAATCCTAATATACTTCTAATACCAAAAATACTATCAATCTAATATTAAATCCGAAAATACAAAGAAAATAATAAAAGATAATAAATAATAAAACTTAAAACTATTTTTGTTTTCGATCTCATTGCTTGTCCCGCTTGATCAACTTGTGTGTTATCATACTGTATCAGTTGCCCATACTTTTCTATCAAACATATACTCCCTGCATCCCACACGAAAAGACAAAAATTGGTCTTTTACGAAAATTAAGAAAAGTGTAAGTGTTGTGAGTACGAAAGGTAAGATAGGAGAGAAAATTCGAGGAAGAGAATAATAAGTGGGCAGTTATTGTGAGTATGACAAGTGTGTCCCATAAATTAAAAAATATTAAAACGTTTTTAGTTTAAAAGTATTACTTTTAAATGAGACACCAAAATGAAATTTTGTATATTTCGGCCTAAACGAAGGGAGTATATAGAAGAAGATAATGAGACCCACTTGTCATTTTTACAAGTGGGTCCCATAAATTAAAAAATATTAATAAATCATACTTCCTACGTCCCCGTTTAGATTTCTTAAATTCTTTTTTAGTTTGCGTCAGTTTCAGTTTAAGATTGTTAGTTGTTTTATTATCTAAAATGGATAATGAGACCCACTTGTCATTTTTACAACAAAAACTTATTACCCATTTTCTCTTTTCTATTTTACTTTTCATAATCACAATATTTATTTTTTTTTAATTTTCAGATAACTAAAAATATTAAATCGAAACAAAGATATTATGAAAAATAAATGAAAATTCTAATGCAATCAATTCTTAATTATTTCTTCAAAGTGCTTGTCTTCAATCTATGTGGTCGCTAGTTGTTATCAATAGCTTTGTCTGGTGACATTCACTAGGAACCATATTATGGCCCATTCACAACCATTTGATTAACCTTCAAAAACACTTCACCCTTGGAAAAATAATTTGGACTATTCTCGCCTTGTTATTTTGTTGTTATGATTTACTTTTATCGGTATACAAATAATATACAAACTAAAAAAGGATCTTTCTTAAAAATATTATAAATTAAATGTAATATACTTCTCCATTCCAGCCGAAATTTCAAAATTTTCTAAAAGGTTGTCAGTCAAAAGTTAAATTTTTTTATAGAAAGATAGTCCCAGCCGAAAGCTTAAAATCTCAAAATGAAAATTTTTTATTACTTATTTATTTACATATCATACTCACAATATTATCCAATAACTATTCTTTATACTCTCTTCGTCTCAAAATGTTTGTCTCATTTGACTTTTTTGTTGAACTTTGACCACAAATTTATGAGAGATTAATCAGGTTCATGAAATTCTAAAAGTTATTGTTGATAATGTTATTAATGGTGAATCAATAGAAATTTTTAGAATTTCATGAACATAATTAAATTGTCATATATTTGTGATCAAAGTTCAACAAAAAAGTCAAATAGGACAAACATTTTAAGACGGAGGAAGTATTACTTTATCTATCTACCTAACTATCTACCCTCATAACTTATCACATTTTTCTTAATTGTTGAAATCACTTTACTTTTTTAACTTTAGACCAGAAATTAGAGAATACTCCATTCATTTCATGTAAGTGTGAACTTACTATTACTTTCATTAATTCTTTCTCATATTTTACTTTTTATACTCAGTACACATTCTTTAATTATTTTCTCTTCTGTTATTATTTATTAATTATTATGTCCAAAATTGTAATTCACACTCATTCACGTGAGACGAAGAAAGTATATTTTAAGGAGTAGTGTTATTCACCTTATAAAATGCTATCATAGAATTATATTATAAGTTGGGTGCTTTTGTGTTAACTCCTATTATGGGTGTAAATTGTTCTATTTGGATAAATTTAGAGACCAAATCGCTAGTATTCGATTTGAAGAAATTGTAAATCAAATTGAATCATGAAAAATTTCAAACCGAACTGAACCAAACCATCTCGATTTAGTTCGATTCGATCTCAAACCGCGATTTCATTAAACGGTTCAAACCGTGATCCAAATCACAAACTTGTCCAAACTCCAAACGTTGCTCCTTACCTATTTATGTAAAAGACTTATTAAAATTGCAACACTTTAAAACTTAAAGTACAACTAAACAAATCATATCAAATCAATTATAAGTTAACAGTCTAAAACAACCATATAAAATTACAAATTCAAGCTACAACCATTTAATAAGAGCCAAATGTCTCAAGGATATAGTTGAATTGTCTTTAGTTCAGCTTCTTTCATTATCTACTCAACAATCAGCCCTTTTCAATTTTAAGACAGTTTCTTTGTTTCACCTTTTTTTGTTAATATCTAAGTTAGTCTCAGAAATGACCAAATTTAAAATATAAGGGTTATTTTGTAACTTTGTTGATATGGAGATACTGGATGTAAGAATGTGGGAGCTCTTCTAAATTGTGTTAAGTAGTCCTTGGAGTTCATGACACTTGATTCAAAATTGAAAGCCAACTCATTGAAAGCCAACTCATGAAAGAAAAAAAACATGCATAACCAAACTTTCAAATTAAATGTTCAATTTGAGATGGGGCTATTTAACCGTTTAATATGAAAACTGAAAAGAAAGGAAATGGGAAAAGGATTAGGTATTTATATTTTGGAATAGGTGATTAGGGTTTGAAAAATCAATGGTGAAAAATAAATAAAAAAATAATCAACAGTTAATATAATGATTTGGCAGTTCAGCTCGGTGATTCGGTTTGGTGAATCAGCTCGGTGGTTCGGTTTGACGGTTCAGCTCGAAATAGTTCGGCTCGATTCGGAGGAGCCTGATCGCAAATCAAATCAAACCGCATGATTTATACATTTTTAAAATCAAGTTGAACCATTAATCGTTAAAAAACAAACTACATAACATAGTTTTGTTCGTTCGGCTGACAGTCTGACATCCCTAACTCCTATAGTTAATTCTTTTTCTTTTTTTTTAAGTAAATTATAAACTCTTCTTCCTAATCATATTCTTGCCGTTGTCTTACTCTTTCTAAATAAAGTAACCCTCACGTAACTCACGTTCCCACTGATCTCATGTCAACATATTCCAAATTAAAAATACCCAACAAATCCATCCCAAAATACGAAAATAAAACGTGTAATTATTTCACCATTTTGACGCATTTTCGTAATAAATCCTAACTACCAAGGGCATTATCGTCATATATTGGATATATATAACCTTCGCAAAGGGCTGAATCTTCACTCATCTTAAAATCAATCAGCAACCAGCAGCAGCCATTAATGGACCCAGAGGAAATCCTAAACCTCTTTGATTCCTGCTGGTTCAATCTTGAAATCTTCAAAAACCAGCCATCTTTTTCCTCAATTTCATCAAAATTTATGAAAAAAACAGATGAATCAGCTGATCAACCCAAGTTTTCTAGCCTTAGATCGATCATTTTGAGATCCAAAAGTGACGAACTTAGCTCCATGTCAAGCTTCAACTATGGCAATAACATTTCAGAGTCTCCTAATTCAGTCCTTTTCAATTTCTCTCAGCAGCTCCAAACTATCCTCTCAGGCAAAGAATCTAAGGTTGAACCTGAAAAAGAAGAACAGCTACAACAACAACAGCAGCAGCAGCAACAGCAGCAAAAACAAGAACAAGAATCAGAGCTCAAGAAAAGCCCATTAAGTGAAAAAGATAAAGAAAAACCCAAGAAAGTCAGAAGGAGAAGAACAAAGATCAAGGGTGTGACTAAGAGCTTGTCAGACCTTGAATTTGAGGAGCTGAAAGGGTTTATGGATTTGGGTTTTGTGTTTTCTGAAAAGGATAAAGATTCAAGCTTGGTTGAAATCATTCCTGGGCTTCAAAGATTGGGTCTTGATGAGAAATCAGATGGATCACCTAATTCTAAAGATCAGCAAGAAATCAGCAGCCCTATTACTAAATCTGAATCAAAATCAAAATCAGCTTCAAGAAGGCCTTATTTGTCTGAAGCATGGGAGAATTTGGATAAAAGAAAGAATCTGAATCTGAATCCAAACCCTATGTTGATGAATTGGAGAGTTCCTTCTTTGAGTAATGAGGTTGATGTGAAAGATAGTCTCAAATTGTGGGCTCATAATGTTGCATCTGTTGTTAGATAACAATGGTTTAATCATCTTTCTTTAAAATTTGCTTGAATTTTGAATAAATCCTGTAAAAAAATTGTTTCTTTTATTCTGTAATTTCTTATGATGTTTGTAAAAGCATGTAATTGATCAAAGATTGATTCATGTTTTGGTTATTAAAGGCTCTGTTGTAGGCAATTTATCTGAATACTTGAAATGAAGAGAAAACAAAATTGAGGTGATAGAATTTTCAGGTTGTACAATTCTTTTGAATGTCTATTAATGGAGGTTTGATCTTATCTTATCAAGGAAAGTTGGTTGGAAGTGTGAGGACAAATGTCAGAGGCCATTTGGGTTGAGGTCTAAAGCTTAGAATCTTTCATATTTGTCTTGCTACTAGGTGAAATACTTGGAAAATGCTGGATGATACTTGTTAATTTGATGTCTTACAATACTTTCATGATTAGGGCACATGAATTTTGATTTGTGATGGAGTTTCAGGTGTTTGAAGGGGATAAAACTAGGAATTTTTTTTAGTTGCGAGCTGCTCGATTCCGAGCCGAAAAAAATTCAAAATCGAGTAAGCTCAAGTATTGACTCGACTTGACCTCAAAAAAAATATTCTAACTCGTTTTGTTATTGAGCCGATATGTGTTCGAATCGATAAGCTCGCTTAGAACTCATATGTTTATTTGTTTGTCGTCGGCTCGAAATCGACATGATAAACTCGTTAAAAGCCCAAAAGTTTCTTCGATCGCCATTGGCACAAACTCGAGGTGAGAGAATTATGTTTTTGATTTTGTAGATATATTTCGTAGAACTCGAACTCGACTAAAGAAAGATCGAGCTCTAACTCGACCACTTTTTCAAGAAAAGATAATAAAGCTCGAGCTCGGCTCATTAATACTTGAGTTTGATGACCACTCATGCTGCTTGCGAACAACTCGAAACTTGATTCAACTTGAGTTCGAACTACCAAGCTTGCTCAAACTCGAATTCGATGTCTATCGAACGAGCACAATCTCGTACATGCAAAACTCAAAACGACTCCACTTGACTACACTCGACTCGTTTACAAATGTGTTAACACTTTGTGTTTTGGAGCCAAAACCAGACCAGTTGATGAAACATAATTTGAGTCATAATGGGTTCCTCGTAGAATTAGGTTTTGGGTTTTTAAATTGTTTAAAGTCAAATCTATTAAAGTTGTCCACAAATTAGAGAGGGGCATTCATTTGGAAGGAATGAGTATAAAATATTATTTGGTGTGACATAATAAGCTATACTCCCTTCGGCCCGTTTGACTTAGGACGTTTTGTTATTTTGGGCGTCCCATCCGATTTAGGACGGCCCAAAATGAAAAGTTTATATTACTTTTATATTAAATCTTCTTAATTCACAACATACTCACAACAATAATTTCATCACTATTTATCCCACTCATTCTCTCTCCTATTTAATTTTTCACACTCACAATACATCCTCCACTCATTCTCTCTCCTAATATTATAATAATATTCCTCAATTTCCGTGTCGAGAATGAATGTTCTAAGTCGGACGGGACGAAGGGAGTAGTAATTAGTAGTATTACTTTAATCATGTGAGAAACACGCCTAGATTGGTCAAGAGTGGACTTCATACCTAGCCTAGAGGTTGCAATTGATTACATAAATCGTTGATGTGTTGCTTTCATTTGCTTAATAATTACTCAACTTGCATTGCATACTATAACCAAATTATTAACAACCCAATTATCATGGTGGATCCAATGTTAATTGGAGTACACTCCCTCCGTCCCAATAGTAGCTTCCCATTTTGTCATTTTGGGTGTCACATTAATAGCTTTCACTTTCCTTTTTTGGCAAAGGAATCTTTACTATTCCCTCCACTCATTCTCTCTCCTACATTATTTTAATACTCACAACAACACCATTATAATTTACTATTCTCTCCACTCATTCTCTCTCCTATTTTCAAATTACACTCACAACATTTTTTTCTTCCCCCCATTTTCTTAATTTGCGTGCTTGGCAAAAAATGAGAAGCAATTGTTGGGACGGAGGGAGTATAGTAACAATCTCTTTTTTTTTTTTTTACAATTAATTTATTATTAAACTTTTATTAAAATATGACTATTTTCATAAATTATTTAATTGTTATTCAAGCATTTCAAAGATGTTATTAATAATAATTTTTAAAATTTTATGAGAGTAATTATATTCTTAGATTGTTCTATTGAATTTACTGCTACATCTGTCTCTAATTGAATGTATAAAATTTATTTAGAAAATATTCTCATTTTTAGACAATTAAATGATAAAGATACATAATTAATCTGTTAATTCACTTTTTAAACAGTTTTACAAGTGTACAGTGATTAGAGAAAAAATTGGCAAAAAAAATTTAGGGATAATTTTTTTTTTTTTTTTTTACAAAGAACATTTATTTTGAAATGATTTTTTTTTTAAGTTGAAAATGAATATTTATTAAAACCCTAAAAGGAATAATTACCAACTAGGGTAACGTACTAAACCTTCATTTTCGTAAAAAGAACGTAGGTACTATGTTTTACTTAGGTATAAAATTAATTTAGGTATTGGACCAAATTTTTAACTAACGTCGTTAAAAAACCTAATAGACTTTGTAAACCTCGTTTGATAACTACCCCACCCACCCACCTGCCTACCCCACCCCACCACCCACCCCACCCAAAAAAAAAAATTAATCATTTTTTTCTAACTACCCCACCCAACCACCTGCCCACCCCACCCACCCCCCACCAAAAAAAAAAAAAAATTAATCATTTTTTGTAACTACCCCACCCACCCACATGCCCACCCCCTGCCTATCCCACCCCACCCACCCACCCCCCTACCCAAAAAAAAAAATTTAATCATTTTTTGTAACTACCCCACCCACCCCCCGCCTACCCCACCCCACCCACCCACCCCCCCCCCAAAATTTTTTTTTTTTAATCATTTAAAAAAAAAATTGGGTGGGTGGGGTGGGGTAGGCAAGGGGTGGGTGGGTGGGGTGGTTACAAAAAATGATTAAAAAAAAAGTTTTTTTTGGGTGGGGGTGGGTGGATGGGGTGGGGTCGGCAGGGAGTGGGCAGGTGGGTGGGTGGGATATTTACAAAAAATGATTAAAAAAAATTTTTTTTTTTTGGTGGGGGGTGGGTGGGTGGGATGGGGTGGGCAGGGTGGGGTAATTATCAAACGAGGTTGACAAAGTCCGTTAAATTTTTTAACGACGTTAGTTAAAATTTTGGTCCAATACCTCATCCTGGAAAGACAATTGGTAAGGAATAAGGATGTTCAAGTTTAGCGGGTCCTAAGATATTCGGGGCCTAAGATAATATTTTTGATGGGAGCCCTCTGAAGTGAGAGATTATAAACAAAAAGATATAAAACAATCAATAGCAAATTAGTATATATATATATATATATATATATATATATATATATATATATACTCCCTCCGTCCCACTATAGTTGACACGAGGGTGGGTTCAAAACTAGAAAAAGAATAAAATAAAAAAAATGTGTGGTAGAAAATGAAGAGAGAGAATGAGTGGGATAAATAGTAGTGTTGGTTGAATAAATTGAGTGGTGGAAAATGAAGAGAGAGAATGAGTGGTGGGGTAGAGTGAATATAAAAATATAAAAACTTGGTTATTTTTGGAAGGTGTCAAGTATAGTGGGACGGCCCAAAATGGAAAGAAGTGTCAAGTATAGTGGGGCGGAGGGAGTATATATATATATATATATATATATATATATATATATATATATATATATATATATATATATATATATATATACTCCTCCGTCCGCCTAGTAAGTTCACACTTACTGTTTACACGTTAATTAAGGAGGGAGTATTATATTGAAAGTGTTGTGAGTGTGAAAATAAAATAGGAGAGAAAATGAGTGGAGTGAATAGTAAATTATAATGGTTTGTGAGTATTAAAATAACGTAGGAGAGAGAATGAGTGGAGAGAATAGTGATTTAAGGTTTCCTTTTTAGGAAAGAAACAAAGTGTGAACTTTGTAAACGGACGCCCAAAATAGAAAGTGTGAGCAGCGGACGGAGGGAGTATATATATATATATATATATATATATATGTATATATATATATATACATATACATATATATATATATATATATACATATATATATATATATATATATATACATATATATATATATATATATATACATACATATATATATATATATATATATACATATATATATATATATATATATATATAATAAATTATTTAAACATTGTTCTAATAAATTTATAAGCAAAAACATAAATTAAAGTTGAATAATCAACGTTATCAACCATTTTCTCCTCAATTGATATCATGTCTAGCCCATTTAACCTTTTCTTTTTAAGACATTGTTCTTCCAAAATAATTGGTTATCATTTTCAAATTCAAAAAAACTTGTTTATCCTCTTCACAACGGCTATAATTCACTTTCAATTTTTGGATTCTCAAGGTTAGGCTTCTATCCTTTTCAAAGTTGATTTCTGAACAAGAATTTTTGTTTTTCAATTCGGTTTCGAAATTGTGTATCAGTGGATTAATCACTGATTTGATGAGACTTTCTTGTTTAAGATTAGGGCCAAGAGATGAAATTTTGGGTCAATATGATAACTATGATTGAGCCTACCGCTGATGCATCGGGTAAGCATTTCGAAATTTCAAAAATTACTTACTTTTTGGGGCCCTAAGAAGTTGTTTTTATTATTTTTTTTTTTCAAACTATTGGGTGGTCCTATTCAAGTTGGGTTACAAAAGAAGAGAAAAAAAAGTAAAGCTTAATTGAAACCAATTTCCAAGTCAACATTTTGTATCCATGTCCGCATAAGGCAACTTAAAAATTAACTTTTAGGAGAAAAAAAAAAAGAAAGAGAATCAATGGCTTGAATATAAGTTTCATATTTATTTATATAAAATATAAATTTGGGTATCTATAGTATAAATGAGGGAAGTGGGGTGAATAGTTGTATGAATAGTGCCAAAAGTTTTTTTTTCATTTTACCCTCACTAAGTTATCCCTTTCCCATTTTGCTCTCACTTTAATTAAAAAAATACCACGTGTCCTCGGACACGGGCTTTTACTAATATACTTATATTATGCACATCTGTTCCTCCTCTATTTATTCTCTTTTATACTCACAACACAAATTACCTTACTATTCCTTTCATTTTTTCTCTCCTATTTTATTTTCATACATACAACACATTTCTCCTACTTTATTCTTTCATAATTATCGTGTCCAAAAAATTGGTCCAATCTAAGATGGAACGGAGGGTTACATATCTGAATTCTGGTAACATAATGAAACAAACATAGGACTAGAGTACTCCGTTTCATACAACTAACAATAACTTGATTAGCCAAAATTTTAGAAAACATCAATTTTTTAACACTTAAGAAAAACGGATTTTATAGCGGAATGGGCTGTTTGAATGAAAGTCGCACAAGTAAAGGCCGCGCATATGCTTTCTTTCCCTTTATATATGCATACTAAGATACGTCTTCGTGTTCGAAACACGGGTTTTTTTTTTTTTTTTTTTTTTAATTTAAATTTTTTTTTTAAGGCAAGAAATTAAAAAGAATAAATGTATGAAAGCAAATGGAAAATTCGCCGCTTGGCACTATTCATAGTATTGTAGCACCCCTTCCCTAATTTATACTATAGATATGCTCCGATCACTTTTACTACATCTAGAGAATAGTTTGGGGGACTGACTTGTAATCAATTTTTGTTTCTTCTTCTTCTTCTTCTCGAGAGCTGTCAATTCAGGAATATTGGATGGTACGTAACGGGACGAAATTATAAAATATCGCAATTTTATGAGACGATACGAGACGTCTCAAATTATTCGCGGTACAGAAAATACTCGTTCCGTTCCATCCCACCTCGGGATACAGGATAATACGGAATAATACATGACAAAAAGACGCTAATATTATAAATCCAAAATCTAACTGAGATGATGTTAAAACATTAAATTGAAAACATAAAATTAATTTTTTGCAATTCAACAAGATAAAAACTTGTTAAATTCATAAAATAATTTAATCAACACAAAAAATCAATGAATAGTTGAAAAAAAAAACTAATATTAAGTGCTAAATTACCTTTGAGGTTAAAAAAATTAAAATTAAAATTATAAAAATGCAGGACGTCCTATCCCATCCCAAATTGTCCCTCGTCCCAAATAGGATCACTACTAGAAATCACATTTTAGGCGACCAATCTAAGGAGGCCAAAAAAAAATTGGTCGCCTAAACCATCTTTAGGCGACCAAAACAAAGCTTAATCGCCAGAAGGTAAACTTTCGCGACCACTTTTGGGCGACTAATAAAATTTGTCGCCTTAGCACGCTTTACCCGACTATTCGTCGCCTAAAAAATATTTTTGGTGACCACACCTTTCGCGACCATTAATTAGCCACCTTACATTGCCTTAGGCGACAAACAAAACTTTCGTCGCCTAAGTAAAACTTTAAGCGACCAAATTAAATATTTGTCGCCTTAAAAATATTTTAGGCGACTATTCTTACGTGGTCGCCTCAAAACGTCAGATTTTAGGCGACTATTTGATTCTTGGTCGCCTTAAACAAAGTTTAGGCGACAATATATTTTTGGTCGCCTAAAAACAGAGTTTAGGCGACAAAGTTTTTGCTCTTGGTCGCCTTAAACAGTGTTTAGGCGACTAGTTTTTTTGGTCGCCTAAAGTATCAGCTCGTTTACGTGTGGTCTTTTCTAGCTTTAAAGTGTGGTCTTTTCTAGTGTGGTCTTTTCTAGCTTTAAAGTGTGGTCTTTTCTAGCTTTAAAGTACTTATCTAGTTACATCAAAGACCAGTCCATTATTTAAAGTTGATGTCTGATTTTTATTGTGTAGTCTTATCTTGTTATTTAAAGTTGTTGTCTGATTTTTATTGTGTGGTCTTATCTAGCTTTAAAGTGCTATCAATTGATACATAAAAAATAGTGTTGCCCAGTCCTTTAATTAAAGTTGTTTTCTGATTTTTATTGTCAAAATATCTCTGAAAAGATGTCTCAATATTTAAATAAAAAATAGTATATCTCAGTCAATAATTTAAAGTTGCTATCAATACTTACATCAAAAATAATGTTGCCCACCCATTATTTAAAGTTGCTTTATTGTTATATTTTTATTGTCAAAATATCTCTGAAAAGTTGTCTCAATAGTTATATCAAAAATAGTATTGCTTCACTCAATAAATTAAAGTTGCTCTCAATTGTTACATCAAAAATAGTGTTTACTAATCAATAATTTAAAATTGCTCTATTGTCGATTTTTCTTATCAAAATAGCTTCAAAAGATGCCTCAATAGTTACATCATCAATAGTGTTGTTGCGGTCAATAATTTAAAGTTGCTAATGTTGTTGCTATCTATAAATCATCTACCATTACACACAATTCTTGCATCCACACGTAACCTAAATTGTCTTTCAAGAATTTTTCATCAATCTCTCTCTTTCTCTTCTTTTTTTCTTACAGTTTTCTATCTCTCTATCTCCTTTGATCCATATATTATATTCTCTTCATTATCATCTTCTCATTTGGCTAGAAAATTAGAATATTACTCCCTCCTACAATGGATAAAAGTTGGATGCATCTTTCCAACAAATTTTCTAGGGAACATATAGCCGGGGTTGATAGCTTTCTTGAGTTTGCGGTAGCACATAATCGCAATTCGCCCGGCCCGATCCCGTGTCCATGTGCCAACCGCAACAACATGGCATTTCATTGTATCTCCGAAGTGAAATGTCACTTGCTGCGGAAGGGGATGATGTATAATTATATGACGTGACACATCACGGTGAACGTTTAGATGCTGCTTCTATGTCATCACAATCTCAACCGCCTGACCAGCAGTATTTTGTTGACAATGATCAAGTGATGGGCATAATAAATGATGCCTATCCATTTGCATCAATGCATCATAATACTGTAGATGAGAGCATAAATGACATGCATAATCAAGAGATCTTGGACTATGAAGAACTCTTGCAACAAGCATTGCAAGAGTTATACCCGGGCTGCACACAATTCTCTTCACTTACTGGAATTGTAGAGTTACTACATTACAAAGTCAAGTCTCGTCGCCAATTGCCGCTTGATGATTTGTTGGAGATAATGCGACGTATGCTTCCCAAAGGAAATACACTGCCTGTTGACACTCGCAAAGCATTCAAGGTGTTAAAGAGGTTGGGGTTGGGCTATAAAAAAATTCATGCTTGTCCAAATGATTGTGTATTGTATTATAAGGAATATGAGGTTCTAAATATTTGTCCCGTGTGTGATCACCCAAGATACAAGCCTAGTTCGGGGTACGGGAAGAAAAAAGTTCCACACAAGGCAATGTTTTACTTTCCACTAACACCGCGATTGAAACGGTTGTATATGTCTTCGCATACTGCAAAAGACATGAGATGGCACAAGGAAGAAAGGGTGGATGATGATGTTTTGAGGCATCCTGCTGATGGAGACGCGTGGAAGTCATTTAACCTTGACTATCCTGGTTTTGCATCAGAGCCTCGAAACATAAGGTTAGGGCTTGCTACCGACGGTTTCAATCCATTTGGAGATATGGATGCAAACCATAGCACGTGGCCTGTTGTCGTGGTTCCTTACAACTTACCGCCTTGGAAGTGTATGCGGAAGGAGTTTACAATGCTAACTATGCTTATTCCAGGTTATCCCGGAAAGGAGATAGATATTTATTTGCGACCATTGGTTGATGAGCTGAAAGAGCTATGGGTGAATGGTGTACAAACTTTTGATAAGTACTCTGGCACACAATTTAATTTGCGGGCCATGCTTATGTGGACTATACATGATTTCCCTGCTTCTGGTATTACATCAGTCGGAGCACCGCCTTATAATGCATGTCCGATTTGCAAGGATGACGTAACCTCTAGTTGGGCCGCTGGAAAGGTTTGTTTCATGGGGCACCGTAGATGGCTGCCTTCTGATCATCACTTGCGGTATAACACCTGCAAAGATGATTTTGATGGTAGAACGGAGCTTCGTGCACCTCCTCATGAATGGTCTCGGGATGAAATATTAGAAAAACTGAATGAGCTACAATTTCCTACATTCGGGAAAAATGATAGTTCTAATTTACAAAGGCCTATGGAAAATAGTAACTGGACAAAGAGGAGCATATTTTTTGATCTTCCGTATTGGTCGAAGTTGAAGCTTAGGCACAATCTTGATGTAATGCATATTGAGAAGAATGTGTGTGATACTCTTGTTAACACTATTCTCGGCGTAGAAGGAAAGTCAAAAGACACGGCTAATGCAAGGAAGGACTGCATGGAGCGGGGGATAAAGAAACGTTTGTGGTTGCAAAGTAAAGGTAACAAGTGGATGAAGCCTCATCCCATTTTTACGGTTAAACCAACACATAAAAAAGAAATTTCTGAATTTTTTTCTTCTGTTAAGTTTCCTGATGGGTATGCTTCGAATATATCACGATGTGTAAGGAGAAATGATGGGAAATTGTTAGGGTTGAAGAGCCATGATTGTCATGTTCTATTGCAACGTTTGTGTGAATGTGTGCCCCAAAATTTTTGTTTATTGGAATTCACGCGAGTTTGAAGACATCCGAGTTATTTGAAAAACGGAGTCGCCACGCCATTTTGATTACCTCAAAACTTTGAAAAAAAGGTTTTATGGGTTCGGAGGTTAAGTTACCCCTTGGGAAGAACGTTTGGCGTTCACCCAAAGTGCCTTGCCGGAGCAAGTCTCCCTAGATTTCATTAATCGTGTTTGCTTGCGTGCTTTCTTTGTGTGCATGTGTTTAAAGATAAGGGGGGGGAATGTCCCAAGTTATCTTCCGGACGTACAAACCATTTGTTGGTTGTCGCTCGGGATTCCTCGGAATTTATGTATTTGGGATTATGATCCCGTCCTCATCTTATGACTTATGATCATCGCATTTTAAACCTCGGGACCCTCGGGACTTGCGTGATCGAGAGAATGACTCTCTTTTGGGTCAAAGATGAGGTTCTTTAGGAAGGAATGTCCTTAGCCCATCAATCCTACGCTTTAAGACGGTCGAGCTCGTATAGAGGCTTCATACTCATTCTTAAGCGATAATTGGAGATATAGGGTTCAAGGTTATCCTTTTCCTAAAGAAATCATGAACCTTTAATGGAAGGAACGATGCAAAGATGAGAACTTTTACACCGGTCCGTTCCAAGGTTAGGGGAAAAGGGGAAATGCATGATAAAAATGACTCTTTAATGAAAAGATGACATTTTGGTTATAGCAAATGATGCTTTTTGATTGAAAGAAATGATCTTTATGCAAATGATGCATAAAGATAGCGTTTTTATGCAAATGATGCATTAGAAAAGGGAGTTTTGATGCAAAGGATGCATTTTTATTGAAAAAGATTTGATCTTTATATGCAAATGATGCATAAAGATAACATTTTTATTGGAAAATAGGGATTTTAGGTGCAAAGGATGCACCTTTATGAAAAAGACTACATTTTTATGACAAATGAGGTCTTAATGCATGCAAAAAAGGGGAAGGGGATGATAAAGATGTGATCTTTAAGCTACCAAGTCCCAAGCAAGATATATGAATGCAATGAGCAAGTATATCAATTAAAATGCAAGGTTAGGGCGTGCGAGGTTACCAATGACTTCCTTTGCTTCTCGGGACGGAGCTAGGAGGAGAGGTCGATCTTTGGTCTTCAAGGAGGAG
Organism: Adenophora triphylla var. japonica; assembly: GCA_022495995.1. NCBI lineage: Eukaryota > Viridiplantae > Streptophyta > Magnoliopsida > Asterales > Campanulaceae > Adenophora > Adenophora triphylla. The sequence continues at coordinate 17,571 of JAFEMH010006770.1, read as the reverse complement.
TGGATGTAGCTTCTTGGCCTTCCTTCTTCTTCTTCTTGAATTCCCAGCAGCTTTCTTCACGTATTTCAGAGTGTATTGAGTATTTTTCTTATATATTGTGTGTGTTGAAATGGGTAGAGGAGGGCTCTATTTATAGGCAAAGCGGATAAGGCTAATGAAGCCGTGCGGCCGCAGCCCTTCGCAAATGAGGCCGTGCGGTCTTATCCATTATGACTCAAAGATTCTAGAACCACGCAAGGTGGCATTATTCTAGAACCTTCTCCCTAATTAAGAAAACGTGTTTTCTTAATTAGGAAGGCTCCCTACAGCCTTATTTTTAATTTGGGACTTGCTCTAGGACATTTCCGGAACACTAGGAAGGTCCGGGAACTACCGGAAATTTACCGAAATGTCGGGAAAATTAACCTAAGGCATGAGCTGATTTGGGTACTTACAAGCCCTCGGCAACGCCACTTGCAAGGCGAGTGGGGTTGTCGATAGAAAAGGATCCGATCTCGGCGAATGCCGAGACGGATTGGGAGACCAAGGTGGTCGAGTGGCCGAACCTGAAGGCTACCTACGTATCCCTGAGGAATCAAGCCAGCCGTAGTTCGGGATTAGGATCCGCTGGGAAGGAAGAAGAGAAACCGGTCTCTTGCCGGGGAAAAAGAAGAGAAAATGACCTAGGAGGTCAAGCAATTGATCCTACCGGGGACATGCTAGGAGTGACTCCAGTGGTCGAATATTTGAACTTATGAGGGGGCGCTTTATCACCGAGGAGTGACAAAGAAACAGGGTGACCAAAGTGGTCGAATGGCCGGACCTTTTATAAAAGGCTACCTACGTATCCCTGGAGGAATCAAGCCTTGATCGTAGTTCAAGCATCACTAGATAGTTAGGAACGATGTCTAGGATCCTTGAGATTTTGACAATTCGAGGTGTCACCCGACGAAGCCAGAGCTTATGGCGCTATCTCTTTATGACGGAGATAGAGGTAATTTAAGTTGGAAACTTGAGCGTACGTCACTATTCGCGTGATAGAGGTATCACAAGTTGAAATGACTTGGGCATACGTCACTATTCGCGGATAGGGTAGCACAATTTGAAATGACTTGGGCATACTTCACTATTCGCGGATAGAGGTAGCACAATTTGAAATGACTTGGGCATACTTCACTATTCGCGGATAGAGGTAGCACAAGTTGGAATGACTGGGGCATACTTCACTATTCGCGGATAGAGGTAAAGCACAAGTTGGAATGACTTGGGCATACTTCACTATTCGCGGATAGAGGTAGCACAAGTTGGAATGACTTGGGCATACTTCACTATTCGCGGATAGAGGTAGCACAAGTTGGAATGACTCGGGCATACTTCACTATTCGCGGATAGAGGTAGCACAAGTTGGAATGACTTGGGCATACTTCACTATTCGCTGGATAGAGGTAGCACAAGTTGGAATGACTCGGGCATACTTCACTATTCGCGGATAGAGGTAGCACAAGTTGAAATGACTTGGGCATACTTCACTATTCGTGGATAGAGGTAGCACAAGTTTAGAGTTCTCGACAATTGGAGGTTGTCACCTAGTGTTATCCCGTTATAACGGAATTAACTGGAGGCGACTGGGAATAAAGCTTGATTGCTAAAGAGATAAGGGATATTTTCCGAAAAGATGTTATCTTGGCTAAAAGATAACGGAAATTGCATGCCCAAGTGGAAGGTCCAGGGCGTGGATTGTAATTTCGCTCGTAGCGAATGAGGCCGCCCGCATGAGATGGAGAAAAGAAGCCGTACGGCTAGAGACCGTTTTCCAGCATTATTTAAAATCAGGTTTTGAACGGGGACTGGGCACCATTGCCGCCCACTTCACCCGAGAGAGAGAGAGAAGAGAGAGAGAGAATTTCGAAATTCTTCAACCCTTTTTGCTTCCCTTTGATTTGAGATGGATCCGGAGGGCAATCCCATACCGAGGCAAGCAAGAAGAAACATCTCGGCGGCCGCGAGAAGGAGGAGAAAGGAGCTCGTTCGAACGGAGAGGAAGTATGACTTCCTTACGCCTCCATCGGAGCTTTACCCGGGGAGAAGGGAGCACAAATCGACGAACCCGCGATCGGTTGGGGTAAGCATTCTCATTTTGCTCAAATCCGATGATTTTGCTTGATTTTTGAATGATTTAGGGCTTGACCCGAATTATAGGATTTTGAATGATTTTTTTGAATGATTTTGAGATGCATGAACAACCTATGAGGTTAAGAATGTGCAATGTGCAACTTGTTTGATGAAAATTATGAGAATGACTCACTTTTTTCTCGCAAAATGAAGTAAGAATGAGAATTTTTTTCAAAATATGAGACGGAGCTCTTGCCTTGTGCTAGAACTAGGTCAAAATTCTGATTTTGAATGAGAAAACATGATTTTGGAAGATGAAAATGATTCATGCATGCCATTTTATTTGAAAAAATAATGCTTATGTGCACAGAATTGTGATTTTGTGCTTTAGGAAAGCAATGACGTGTTTCAAGTGATGAAAGACACGTTTTTGATGCAAATAATGCTAGAAAAACTTTTATGAATGCTTTTCTTTTGAAAATATGTGCACTTTTGAATATATGCATGCTTTTGAAATGATATGAAGGACTGACGCTTCTTTTTGATGTGCTTGTCTACAGGAGAACAAGTCTAGAGGACCGCTTCTGAGATTGGGTAGCTAAGCTGGGCAGCAGGATGCCGGATTTTGAGAAGAATGGGGCAAATCCCAAGTACCGGTGAGGGCTACCTACCCGGATGCATTTGTAGAGGCCATCGGGCAGGGGTGTTCACATCACCTCTAAGAGCAAGGGCTGGTCCAGCCCTTTCCGAGTTCCGTGGGACAAGACACATAGCTTTCACCCGAGCCGGGAGAGCTTACAAAGGACTCCCCGCCGATTTCACGCCTATTACCGGCCTACGCTCACCGGGAGGCCCGTGACTTGGAGAGACCATATTACCGCTGAGGAGTTTCGTGCTTTGGTGGATTTGAGCCGATTCCCAAGGGGCCGGGGATGGAGACACGGAATGTCGAGGTGGCAAGCTCGACTCAGCATGCGTAACTTTGCCGCTAATGATGTGATCGCCAAAGACCGGCTAGAGCATTCATATGGTTGATGCTATCACCACCATTTTTGCTAATTCTCGGGACACTAGCTACGACTCTGCCTCCTCGACTCTCTCGGGAGGATGTGGATGGGATAGGGACGGTCTCGGGAGAGGCCGGATTGGCGGAGTTGTACTTCTCGTTGGACATGTACATGGAACAAGGCCGCTTCCACGGACTCGCTTATTTGCCCTCGAGGTAGTCTCCTTTTTTTTTTTTCTTTTCCCGTCTTGAGACTTTTATAAGAGAGAGAATGACCTTTGATGTTTTGAACATGCAGCCTGGTTTTGCGAGGTGATCGGGTTCTTCCTCGGGAACCAAGCAGAGTGATGTCACCATCTTCCCGCTATGGTTCGCTGGAGGGGAGATGCGAGAGACAAATTCACGGGGAAGACCCGGATTACCTTCGATTACAAAATGGTGAGGCTGGTCATCAACAGTGGATGGGCACGATGGAGTGGACTTCTACCCCGGGCGTGTATCCAGAGATTTTTGGCCGGGAGATGCTATCGAGGTGACGAGGCGCAGGAGGTGGCTCACTGTGGCCGACATGTGATGTCATTTACTTGGGGGACCGCTCGAGGCAAAGATGGCCATGTCCCTCCACTAGATGCCATTACTCCTCAGATCCTCCAAAGACGGATGCCGCAGCCTGTGGATTGGCCGAGGATGAGATAGCGAGGTACCAGTGTGCGTGGCCGCGGAGGAGTATTTTTGATATGGGTACCCCTACGCCGTGTTTGTGGAGCAAATACCGAGGACGCCACGTAAGCCAGTGAAGCCGGCGGTCACTGTGGATACGGGGAGGACGAGCCTATCGACCCGCCGATCCCTCCCGCGCATCCGTCCTATGTGGTCCATGGAGTGCCGAGGAGGATGAGGATACCGTCCCCCGATGCTAGGGAGCCCCAAGCACACCTTGCCGCCCGATAGCACCGTAAGTGTACTCTTAGGGTCTTATTCCCTTTTTAGCTTTCGCATTTTCTCGCTTTTTGCAATTTTTCTCTCGAGATTTTCCGAGATTTTTCTCTCCTTTTTCTCAGTTCCACTCGCACTTACGATAGGTCCGGTCAACAGTGCACAGGGGCTGGAAGGACATGTGCCTGCCTCTTCTCGAGGAAGCCGGCTCGCGCTTCGAAGGCGGCAGCTGGATGCACAGGAGCTCGGGCGCAAGAGACGGCACGTCTGGGGCACAATGGCCTACCCTCATCGGCCTCTGAGTACTCTTCCAGCTATGCCTCGGGGCGAGGGACCCAACGCCGACATTCCGGGAGCACTAGCCGAGTACGGCACGATAATGTCCATTTGTCCGACTTGAGCGACCAGAGGACTTGATGAGGGAGGCTAGCATTTACGAGCCGAGCAGCGATGAGGAGGAAGAAGAATCTGAGGCCTAAGAGGTCTCTAGAATAGATTTGGAACGAAAACAAACAATGAACAATTTTTATGCACACTTTGTTTATTTTTTGCTTTATTTGGGCGCCGATGGGGCGAAAACATTGTATTTACATTTTATTTGCTTTTCTAATTCATGCTTTTTTCAATTTGCATATTATCTCGAGCCTGGGGCGACTTTTTGCTTGGAATTGGGGCCGAAACCGGGCCAAAATGATTTATAATGGTATATAAATGCTTGAATGGCTTCGGATATGTTTTTGTACGTGTTTTGGTTGAAAAAGTGGGGTGAAAACTCCCTTGGGCGCAATCTTTGGTTGCCGCAGAATTTTTCTCGCAGAGGGCTAATGTAGCCGTGCGGCATGGCCTTGAGGGCAAATGAAGCCGTGCGGCTAACGCCTCGTCTCGAGCCGGTTATTTTCTCGAATAAAAGCAAGGCTTGGCCATTTCATTTCATTTTCACTCTAGACTTGTCCCAATTGTTCCTGCAGAGCATATTTTGGACCGAAAAGCAACATCTTTGATCACTTTGCGATGGAGAAGCCCGTTAGATTGCAAAGGGGGAAACGAGACCATTTTCTATCCGATCTTCAATCTTGGGCGAGATATAACTTCCAAAATCACAAGGGACTGCTTGATTCTTCCTTCAAGATCAAGTCTTTATGGCATTTGAGGGATCTCCCGCCCGATTGGGGTCTCGTTGAGAGCCGCAAAGAAAGTTCCTCGGGACGTCCGGAGACATGTTTATTGCTTTTCTTACAACGAAATCGTCCCAACGCACGAAGACTTCGTGAGCCTTGATTGGGGGTCCCGAGACCGAGGCTATATCTATTCCGCTGATCGGAGACGTGCCGGTGACGGTAAAGCTTGCATCTTTTCTGCATTCCTTTGGGAGAGGCCGAGAGGATGATGGTAGCCCCGGATAGGGATTGACCTTTCGATATCCCGGGCAGTGTTTGGGTCTCCAGATATGGCCGCGACCACGGTGGCTATGGATGCTTTCATTCTCTCGCGTATTCTCTCGTTTTGTTCACCGCCGAGTCCGTGGGGATCTGTCATAGTGGCCTCTTGGACATGGTCGAGACTCGCAGTGGCCGGGAAGGATATTGTCCCGCCGGGTTTTGGGAGAGACATTTCATGGGATCGATAGGATGGCTCGGGAGACCGCTTTCATGAGGTCCGGGAGTCCTGGCTATGTTGACTCGTGGGCCGCAGGAGAGGCTCTGGGCTTTGCCTCGGGGCTTTGCCGACACTGCCCTCGGGTGATTTCTCTGAGAGGTGCACCTAGGCACAGGAACAGTGGTAGCCGGAGCCGATGATGGCTAGGCTATCCACTTCGGACATCCGTTGGTGGATACCACACCGGAGGTTGCGCACTGTCAGAGGATATTTCAGGAGTCTTATGCCGTGAGGGTTCCGTGATTCTCGCCGGTCGCCCTTCTACATACCCCCGCTTTGGTATCCAGCGCTTGGGGCTTTACAGAGCCATTGAGTGATTGGGAGGACATCCTGACTACGGAGGTGGTGTCATTGGATATGAGAGATCCAAATTTAGCTTCTCTTTCTTCTCGAGGGCTTGGACACATACCGCTTTCCCACCTGTGGCTATCCTTCAGGAGCAGAAGAGCACCATCTTGACCACCGTCTACTTGGACCGGTACGAGAGGGAGATGGGAGCGACTGTGCTATTCTTGGGAGGATAGACGTCGAGCTTTACTGGGAGCCGACCGTGACTCGAGTAGGACTCTCGAGGGAGACCGAGGCTAAGGCGAGTTGCCATAACCAATCGTGTGACTTGGTCGTAGATATGGAGGCTCGGTACAAGAGATTGTCCGAGGTCGCTCCTTCGACCGAGGCTCGAGGGAGGAGGTGCGGACTCGTGCTCGTATAGAGAGAGCGCTTATCGACACGGGGTCGGGTAGAGGCTCCATGAGGATACCGTAGGTCGGGATGAGGGATACCGACATTATTGAGAAGAAAGAGGAAGAAGACTCGACGAGGCCGAGGAAAAGGGAAGAAGACCGAAGAAAACTCAATGACGATCCGACAAGTCTTTTCTCAAGATCCTCTTATTGCCATTTGCAAACACATTAGTTTATTTAGGCATTTTATTGTATTTAGATCTTTTAGCAAAGGTGTTAGCAGAGTTAAGAGGTAGACCGTGCTTGAACTCATCAAGAAGTTTTTAACTTGTAATGAACAAGGCATATTATCTTAAAATTAATCAAGACACATTTCATGGAAATTCAAATGTCTTTATTGATTGGGACCCGTTTTATGAAAACTGAAATACCCTTTACTATTTAGGACGCACTTCATGGAAGCTTAATCGTCCTTTTTATTGTTTAGGACGCATTTCATGGAAACTTAATCGTCCTTTTTATTGTTTAGACCGAACCATATATGGCCGCCTACGTTCCCTTTTTACAAGAAAGGCTAAGGGGCCTCAGTCTTCGTAGTTCATTCTGGTGAACCAATTTTTTATGTGCACTGCTCGTTTTTGCCTAGACCGCCCTTTTTGGGGTTTTCACTTAGCCGGGCATTACTCTTTTTGCACTAAGATTTTTTTTTTTTTTTTTTTTTTTTTTTTTTATATATGTGCAACCCCGTCTTTTGCCTAGACCGCCCTTTGGGGTTTTCACTTAGCCGGGTATTACTCTTTTTGCACTTTTCTTTTTTTTTTTTTTTATCGACATAGTATCTTCTGAGTTTATCACCGTTGACCGGGTGGACAAAGGGATTGCCATCCAAGTCTCGCAAGCTTCATTGCTCCTCCCGATGCATTTTCTGCACCACATAAGGGCCGATCCAGACGGGTTCCCATTTTCCTGTGGGGTTGTCTCTCTGTAGGGGGCTTTACTTTCAAAGACTAAGTCGCCCTCTTTGATATCTCCGGCCTTGACCTTTTATCAAACGCCCGGCCATTCGCCTCCGGTAGGCTCGGGTGTGTTCCATGGCTTTTAGCCTTCTCTCGTCAAGCGTGGCTAACTCATCATGCCGGCCGCAACCATTCCACTTCATTGACACTGCTTCCAGAGGACCCTTAATGACGGGATTTCCAACTCCACCGGTAACACCTGCTTCCATCCCGTAAGTTAGGCAAAAGGAGTTTCTCCCGTGGTCGTTTCCGACAGACGCTCAGTAGCCCTGCAGTGCTAGGTGCAGTTTTTCGGGCCAATCACGACCACGGTGGCCATCTTCCTGATGATCCGCTCGAGTGTCTTATTAGCAGCCTTCCACGGCTCCATTGGTTTGAGGTCCGTACGGGACGACTTGTGGCGAGTAATCTCAATTCTCGATGCTAGCCTATCGCAGCCTTCCTTCGAAGTGTGACCCATTATCGAAATGATCTCGCTGGGCACCCCATATCTCGCACATTATGTTTTCTTTGATGAACCGGGCCACTTTTCTCGAAGTGAGGACCTTGTAGGACTTGGCCTCTACCCACTTTGGTGAAGTAGTCAATGGCTACCAACACGAACTCGTGCCCATTGCTTCCCGCCGGGATATTTTCCCTATCACGTCAATGCCCCAAGTTGCAAACGGCCAAGGAGTCGCCATGCAAAGATGTGTCATGAGGTGGGAGATGGTTGAGGTTGGCAAACCGCCGGCATTTGTCGCAGTTCGGACGTGCCAACGCACCGTTTCCATGGAGATCCAAGAGTAACCCATTCTCGAGGATCACTTGCATCGTGGCTCGCATTCATGCGAGGACCGCAGTGGACCATTGTGGACTTCGGTCATCAACTCTCCGGCTCTTTCTTGAGTGACACATAAGAGGAGTGGTCCTTGATACCGCTTCTTGTATAGGTTGCCTCCTAGAATGACATAATGAGAAGCCAACCTTTTCGTGGCTTGTAAGCTCTCGGCTCGATACCTTCTTTTGGTCTACCTTCTTCGTCTCCGAAAGCCGACTCTCCGTCTTTGAGGAATTGGTAACTGATTGTACCAAGGTTCCTTTATAGGCTCAGTCCTGTGTCCACTTCACAAATGTAAAGCCGGCTTCTCTTCTACCCACTCAAGGGCTTTATGGCTTTTCCTGTGGATCTCTACCAATGAGGCTAGAGTAGCTAGTGGCATCTCGCGACCTGTTCTTTTCCTCGGCAAGTAGTGGAAAGTCACTTCTCCGAACCGTCCCAAATAACTCCTCCATATGGGCATGATACCGTTGTAGATTAGGGTCCACGCCTTCCACTTGTTGGAGACTTGGTTGATGATCGTGGCCGAGTCTCCGTAAACTTCGAGCTCCTCGACATTTCTTTCTAAGGCAAATTTCCTCCAAACCAAAGAATGCAGTGCTTCATACTCGGCGGCATTGTTCGTGGCAGAAAGTTCAACTTGAGGGCTATGGGGGTATGCTCATCTTTCGGATCGACCAATAGCATTCCTACACCATTTCCTCTTTTGTTAGCGGCTCCGTCAAAGAACAATCGCCATCTATTTTCGTGCTCAACCGCAAAGATCCCTTCATCTCGGAAATTGGGGTTCGTGCCCTTTGCCTTCATTATCGGGAAATTCGCCAGTGATCTCGACAATGCTTGACCCGATGGCCTTTCTCGGTCACATAGTTGATGTCGTATTCTCGCCAAGAAGAAGGACCACTTCGCTAAACGCATCGAGAGGGAAGGCTTGTCAAAGATGTACTTGATGGGGTCCATTTTCGAGACCAAGTTCACAGGTGGGCTTCGCATATAATGCTTCAACTTGCCGACTACCTGCACTGGGCCTCCCGCACAAGTCTTTTCACATGCCGAGTAATTGAGCTCACTCCCCGTAGCTTCCGGCCGACAAAGTAAATGGCATTTTCTACCCGAGAGTCTTTCTTCTCCCCGAGCAAGCATAGCCCCAACCGCCGTGTTCTGGATGGAGATAGAGCAAGAGGCTTCTCGCCTATGTGGGGGCATAGTACCGGGGATGTACTAAGTATGCCTTGATCTCGGTCAAAGGCATCTTGGCATTCTTCGGTCCATTCTCAGGTCCACATTCTTCTTCATGAGCTTGAAGACGGGCTCGCACATAGTGGTCAACCGATTGACGAAACGGCTAATGTACCGCAATTTACCCATGAAGCTTTTGACTTCGTCCTGGGTTTGAGGTGGCCTCATATCCATGATAGCTTTGATCTTTCGGGGTCAACTTCTATACCTCGCTCCGTGACTATGTACTCCGAGCACTTTTCCCCTTGTCACTCCGAAGGTGCATTTGGCAGTGGTTTAGTCTCATGGAATGCCGTCTCACTCTCTCAAAGAATTTTCGTAGGTCAACAAAGTGCCGCCCACCTTCTCCTTTGGAGTGGATTATCATGTCGTCTACGTAGACCTCAATCTCCTTGTGGATCATGTCATGAAAAAGTGCGGTCGCCGCCCTTCGTAAGTAGCCCCGGCATTCTTGAGCTCCGAATGGCATTACCGTATAACAAGAGGTTCCCCACGGTGTGGTGAAGGCCGTCTTTTCTTGGTCTTCCTCGGCCATCTTGATCCGGTTGTAGCCTCGCAAACCATCAACGAAGGATTTGACTTCGTAGTTGGCTGGAGTCCACCAGATGTCTATGTTTGCGTAGGGTAGTCGTCTTTGGGCCGGCCTTGTTCGATCTCGGAAATCCACACAAAGCCAAGCACCTTCCCATTGGCCTTGGTTACTGGCCACGATGTTGGACAACCATGTCGGGTATTCAATAACTCGATGAATCCTACCCGCAAAGAGCTTCTCAATTTCTTCTTTGACCCGTAGAGACCATTCCGGCTTGATCTTTCTCGCTTGCTTTACCGGCTTAGCATCTCGGTGCTAGAGGGATTCTCGTGCTCTACTATCGAACCGTCTAGCCCCGGCATATCTTGTATGACCATGCAAACACGCCGACGTATTCTCCGAGCAGCAATCGATTAGTCCGTCCCTTTCAACCCCCCGGAAGAAGCTTCCAATCTCGTGTCTCTTTAGGTTCCTCAATAGTACCCAAGTTCACACTTATCAAAACCTCCTGTACTTGGGCCCGGTTTTCCTCTTTTTCTCGAAACCCGCTTAAAGATTTCTTTAATGTATTGTTCGTTTAGTGTGTTTCGCATCTTGTTCAAATGATTCATTATTAACCGTTGTTAAGTTTTGAGTTAATTTATCATTTGTTAAGTTGGCAATAAGAGGATAATCGTAAAGATTTGTCATTTCATTCAAGATAAGGGGAAAGATGACATCGATTACATTTTCATAATCCTCAGCGTGAGGCCTTCTGGATGACTTCCGAGGACTCGGAATTCGAAGATTCCCGACTAACCGAATAGACAACAGGTGTTTGACACGACCGGGCCGAGGAGGACGGGGTACCAATCCAAGCTCCGTGATCATTTGCCGCCGATCAAGCTATCGGCCCCGAGAATGTCTCCCAATTCTTCAATGGCATTTGCCTTAGTCACCAAAGTGCGAGGATCAAAATGACTTTCACCATCGTCTCCAATAACGGCAACTATCTCATTATCTCGAATCAAGTCGATCAAGTCTCGGGATTTGTGCTTCTTCGTCAAACAACTCTTGCAAACCCCATCGATCGGTTTTCATCGCCGGGCACTTTCTATCTCGGCCGATCTTTGGAAGAGCTAACTCAAAGGCGGAGAAGTCCATTGTCCCGATGCCGACTTTTGACACCGGCCGGATTTCCTTTGAAGACGTACTCATTCTCGAACGGTAGTGGTAGCCCTGTGGATATCTCGGCAAATCAAGGAACATTCTTCGAACGGGATTGGCCGGCTTTCCCCTAACTTTCTCAAGGTTCTCTAGAAGGGTTTTCGCAAGGAGATCTCGGCGATCACTTTCATCATATTGTGTCCCTCCTTTTATAAAGTAATGGGTCGAGACAGATCCGTAAGGATGGAGCCGGACCCCTTCACCTTTCTTGCCTTTAGCTTTTCCGGCATCCCGAGAGTTCGGTTTGTACCCCAAGCCATATCTCGGTAGTCTCGCTTCCTTCACATCAATGATGGTGTTACGACCTTGAAGTCTTCTACCCAATCCAAGTCCCTAAGATAGCTCATTTTTTCGCATCATCCTCATGGCAGAGGGATTTTATCTAAGTAGTGGTGAGGTCAGGCAACACACTTGTGCCTTGGAAGAAGCTACGGAGAATCCGGTCAATGCTAACCCTTCATCATCATGCTTGATCTCCAATATCGGGATGTCCCCTTGCCGTTCCTTCATCGTGACACTATCCCCATAAATGGTGGTGATAGTTCCATCACTCGACCGAAATTTGACGCACCGATGCAAAGTGTAGGCTACCCCGTTTATCCGGTGGATCCAAGGCCGTCCCAAAGAAGGCAAGAAATGAAATCGGAATGTCAATAACTTGAAAATCAACATCCATGACCTTTTTTCCGAACCACATCTCGAGAGTGGCGATCCCCAAAACCGATCGTGCAAAGGGAGTCGTAGGCCTTAATAGTCTCGACTAGAAGGCTTTAAGTCTCGCTGGCTTCAAATCCAATAAATCCATCATCTTAGCCGGCAAGACATTCATTGCGACTCCCCGTCAACTAGTACTGTGGCAATCGACGCTCTTCTAACCGGACTGTGATGTAAAAGAGGTTCGTTGTGACTAGCCCCATACTTTGGGCAGTGTCCAATTCACCAAGGTAATGATGTTTCCATAGTGGGATATTTCCAATCATTCGACGCACCTCATCCGGGGTGACATCTATGGGCACCCATGGTCTTGGCCAAACTTTCTTCTAGTTTCAACTTATGAGGGTAATGAGGAGGTTAACAGGACCATAAGGAGATATTGGCTTGGGTACACTTCAACCGAGTTAGGATCGGATCCTCCTTATCGTAGTCAGCTTTTCTCGCTTCGGCTTATAAGGTCTTTTTATCTCGTCTTTGGTTCCGAGACGGCATTCCTTTTGTCACTCCTTAGGCCGCTCAATACCATCTCGTCTGCATCGAGTCATCACATAGACATTGGATTTTCCTTGGTCATTATTCCTACCGGAGGATTCTCACAATTCTTTCAAAGTTGGGAGGCGGATTCTTACCGGCGTATGGCCAATTTCGCTGATTGATCCGATTGACGGTGCCGCAAGCATAGGCGGCTTCCCGACCGGTCCCGTGTTACCGGCTTTTTGACCTTTTCTACATTCTCCGTTTAAAGCTTTCACAGCCTCATTCAAACTTTTCAAAGTCAAAGCATGCAACAAGAATTATCACTTCCTGAGTTTGGAGCTTGGCAAATGGCTTTCTCATCCGAACCTAGCAACTTCTTTAACAGAGTAGGATCACATTCCTCATCACCGTCAAGCATGTCTTTTTCTTTCCCCGGGGGTCAACCTTTGACGGCATTTTGGACATTGGCTAAACACTTTCTCGAAATGGGAAATTCCATCATCAATAAGGATTTGGGTCAAACCTCATGGCGGGTTCCTTTTCCTTACCGTCGAGATATTTTCCGGGCTTTTGGCTTCTCGGGCTAACCACTCCTCTATTGTCCCTTCCCGCACTTCGACCGTGTCTTCATCCTGTCACTACGCAGCTCTCGTGGGAACTTTCGCCTCTGGCTCTTATGACCAATGAGGGCAAAAGCAGGTCGGGATACTTGACGCCATACGAGGGGTATCTCGCACTCTTCCTCGGGCTAGGGATTACCAGGAAGACATCATTATCATCGTAGGACATAAAGGGGACCGGTCGCTCTAAACTCGTGACTCTTTCCAAGGCATCCATACATTCTTCTTCGTACTCAAGTTTCAGTGAGTGACTACTAACACCGTGATAGAGTCTACCCTTCCCGATGAGAGTTTGGCTTCGGCGACGCTTACATGTTCTAGATCGGTGGGAGGAGCCCACTTCCCTCTTTTGGCTAAGGCTTCGATCAAGTCTCTCCATTCACCTACCAAGTCCTCAGACGGAGTATTGAACTCTAGGATATAGGACTCATACACTACCTCATCCTTCTCCGAGCCTTTGCATAGGCCGCAGACACACTTTGAAGTGATTTCATCCCCTATTCCAGTCCGTGGCTTTCTCGCTCTCATCTTGCCCTTCTAGTTTCACTTCCGTTGGCTCCAAGTCCATTCCTTCTACCGAACCGTCATCATCACCGTAAATCCACCCATTCCTATTCTCGTTCCCGATCGACTCTTCACAGAAGCTATCTCGAGAGGGAGGCAAATTCACAGCGTTGACAAAATTGGAAAGGTCAAACTGGCACTCGGGATTCCAAGGTAGGGAAATTTGGCTCTGGCCGGAAAGGAGGAAAAGGGTCCCACGGAGGGATTCAGAGGAAGCGAGTGGTGTCGGGACCCTAACCTTGGGGTATTGGAGAAGACCGAGAAAGGACAATTGGGCAATGGGTTATATGAAGATGGGGAGGGTACGTTATAGGCTAGCTTTTCTTCCCTAGTCATCTCGGTTACCCAAACCAAAGATCAAGTCGTCAAATCGGTCATTCTCGACTCTCTCGAACCGATGAAACCGAGGATTCTGCGAACCTGCTCGAGGATTCTGCGCTAACAAGTCGCCGACCCGGTGTTCTCACCCACTTCTTTCTCGCGGGAAAGGGATAGGAAAGGTTTAGACTCGGGTAGGTGTTTAGCCGAAGGCTGTGCAATATGCAAATTAGAATCTTCAAGTTTACTTAAAACAATGTCTTTTATTAATATCTATTTGGTTGGAAAAGGGGTTCTCGCCCTTCTTTTTTCACAACTACTCTAGCATCCCGGATCGCGGGTTCCGTCACTACGTCTATAAGCCCCTCGTATTCCACCCGTATTTCGACCTCCTGTGGTGGGATGTCCCTGGCGAGGGTCCTATAGGGCACGCGGATCCCACCGACCGAGAGTAAAGAACGCTCCTATCGGGTCTAGCGGGTCATAGGACCTTTCAACGCACGAGCGATGCGGATTATAGTCAAGGCAATACCGGGAAAGTCTCGCTTCTCTCGCCTCGACGGATCTTTGACAGAGTTTCGCTTGAGCGAATGACGGTTTTTGACTTTCGGTAATGTCCGAGAATATAATAGGCATGGGTCGGGCGGCAAAAGCCGGATGACACAAAGGTCACATTGAACTTCGTTGCATACGCAAAGGCGCGAGTCGGAATCGAAGTCAATGCCTGGCCAAGATCTTGCCAATTTTTCCTTGTCGGAATTTTGGCAGTAGCTTCGCTTGAGCGAAAGATCTTTTATTTTGGCAAAGACTTGGTCTTGACTCTTACGCATTCCGTGCGGGTCAAGGTCAATAGTCAATGTCTGAGTCAAGATCCCACCGATTTTTTCCCTTGTCGGAATTTCTGCGCAGACTTTCGCTTGAGCGAAAATCTTGGTTTCGTTATGAGCTAAGGCTTGACCTTTACGCTGGGTATGCAATCGGGCTATATGACACGGACTAGACCAAAAACCAACCAAAAGTCACGGATTTTTGAAACGTGTGACACGGACCGTGCATTGTCGACACCGGCCGCCATGGGGAGGTTGGGATGATTCCGTGCAGCGCCCGGAGCATCGTAAGGCCAGTCCGTGGATCGCACTGAACCACCCTCGGGTTTGAAGGACGTGCGTGCAAAAGTGTACAGTGATATATCAAAGTGCGCAGTAGTGTGCGGTCTCCTAAAAATGTTCCTTTTTGAGTTAAAACAGAGATTTTCATAAATGTGTTTTAAAGGAATGATTTTCTGGATCGGGGAAAATGCAACACATAAGCACGTAAATTTTTTCTTCGGGAGCCCCAAACTACCATGGAGCCAATAGCCCCAAGCCGCTAGGACCGCGATTAACCATGATTTTTCCCGGTGGAATTGCCACCGAGGTCGTATGGTCGAATCCTATGAGGATTAGCCGACGACCGCATGGATCAATTTTCCAGTTCCACTCCTTTTGCTATTTTTCGGGTTATTTCCCGTTTCAAAGTATGCACGTATTCCAAGATGCAAATGATGCAATGCATGGTAAAAGAAAGCAAACACGATTAATGAAATCGGCGATGGGAGTCTAACCCGCTCAAAGGGAAAAGCTTTCTTCTATTTTTTTTTTTCAAAATTTTTTTTTTCGAAAAGGGGTACTGGTACGTGGGATTGTTAAACCACCTTGTTATCCCAAGCCCCGGTTAGGGAGCGATACAGAAGGGTAAGTGGGGTCCACCTATATACCAAGTATCGACTTTTGTTTTGAAAATAAAGCTTTTCTCCTTTCGGGATGATCCCCAATGAGTCGCCAAACCGTGAATGTGTGCCCCAAAATTTTTGTTTATTGAATTCACGCGAGTTTGAAGACATCCGAGTTATTTGAAAAACGGAGTCGCCACGCCATTTTGATTACCTCAAAACTTTGAAAAAGGTTTTATGGGTTCGGAGGTTAAGTTACCCTCGGGGAAGAACGTTGGCGTTCACTCCAAAGTGCCTTGCCGGAGCAAGTCTCCCTAGATTTCATTAATCGTGTTTGCTTGCGTGCTTTCTTTGTGTGCATGTGTTTGAAAATAAGGGGGAATGTCCTTATCTTCCTGGACGTACAAACCATTTGTTGGTTGTCGCCGATTCCTCGAATTTATGTATTCGGGATTATGATCCCGCCCTCATCTTATGACTTATGATCATCGCATTTTAAACCTCGACCCTCGACTTGCGTGATCGAGAGAATGACTCTCTTTTGGGTCAAAGATGAGGTTCTTTAGGAAGGAATGTCCTTAGCCCATCAATCCTACGCTTTAAGACGCCGAGCTCGTGATAGAGGCTTCATACTCATTCTTAAGCGATAATTGGAGATATAGGGTTCAAGGTTATCCTTTTCCTAAAGAAATCATGAACCTTTAATGGAAGGAACGATGCAAAGATGAGAACTTTTACACCGGTCCGTTCCAAGGTTAGGAAAAAGGGGAAATGCATGATAAAAATGACTCTTTAATGAAAAGATGACATTTTCAAGTTATAGCAAATGATGCTTTTTGATTGAAAGAAATGATCTTTATGCAAATGATGCATAAAGATAGCATTTTTAGGCAAATGATGCATTAGAAAAGGGGGTTTTGATGCAAAGGAGGCATTTTTATCGAAAAAGATTTGATCTTTATATGCAAATGATGCATAAAGATAACATTTTTATTGAAAATAGGGATTTTAGGTGCAAAGGATGCACCTTTATGAAAAAGACTACATTTTTATGACAAATGAGGTCTTAATGCATGCAAAGGGGAAGGGATGATAAAGATGTGATCTTTATGGGAATACCAAGTCCCAAGCAAGATATATGAATGCAATGAGCAAGTATATCAATTAAAATGCAAGGTTAGGGCGTGCGAGGTTACCAATGACTTCCTGCTTCTCGGACGCGAGCTAGGAGGAGAGGTCGATCTTTGGGTCTTCAAGGAGGAGGGATGTAGCTTCTTGGCCTTCCTTCTTCTTCTTCTTGAATTCTGTGCAGCTTTCTTCACGTATTTCGTGAGTGTATTGAGTATTTTTCTCATATATTGTGTGTGTTGAAATGTGGTAGAGGAGGGCTCTATTTATAGGCATTCTGGATAAGGCTAATGAAGTCGTGCGGCCGCAGCCCTTCGCAAATGAGGCCGTGCGGTCTTATCCATTATGACTCAAAGATTCTAGAACCATGCAAGGTGGCATTATTCTAGAAGCTTCTCCCTAATTAAGAAAACGTGTTTTCTTAATTAGGAAGGCTCCTTACAAATTATTTTAATTTGGGACTCCGCTCTAGACATTTCCTAACACTAGGAAGGTCCGGGGAATTACCGGGAAATTTACCAAATGTCGGGAAAATTAACCTAAGGCATGAGCCGATTTGGGGTACTTACACTTTGGTCCCGCTGCTATTAAGTTATTGGCGGATTCCTTCTCCATCTTCAGGTAGAACCGATTCATGCACTGTCACGATTCTTCCAACAATTATGTGCCAAGACTCTACGTTTTAAAGCAAGATGTTGAAAAGCTTACAACATGAGATTGTTTTAAATTTTGTGCAAGTTCTGAGCAAATTTTCCCTCGCTTTTCACAGGGCTGCTCATGATCCACCTCACGATTCACTTGCTTAGTCGTCCTGGGCTACCGCTAGGTGCGGGCTACCCATTATCGTTGGATGT